>VKOC01000002.1:41698223-41708710 GCA_009364415.1 Spea multiplicata | reverse complement strand
TATTAGCGAATGGTAACAGCTACTAGCACCTAGGGAATAATCACACACCAGGTAATGTACAGTTAACAATCCATTGAATTTTGTTCAAGGGAACAACCATTCCTTTACTGTTAAATTTACGTCTCTCCCCTTCTCCCCATAATGAAGAGAGGCCTTGTCGTTAATGTGTATGTGTATTGCTTTCAAGAGAAGATGGAAATAAAATATCATTTAATCTATCCCATCAACAGATGTAGGTAGGTAAATATAATTAAATCAGACTTAGTTTCAAAACAATTTAAATAAATTAATTAACCGTACCATATTCTTATGATATTTTTTTTTTAAAAGTGAAAAAAATCGTTTAAGACAGCACAGTGCCATTGTGTATAGCGATGATTGTGGTATATAAGGACGCACTTTGAAAATTCCTTAACTGAGTTTTCCGTTTAGAAATTCAATTAAGAGGCAATTGGCCAGTTGTTATTTCATAAATAATTTGTTTTTCAAGATAACCTTTTGTATTTATTGTCCTTTGATTTGGCTACCACCTTCTCTATTAAATACGACTTTCACATGGCAATATGGCAAGTTCATACACCTGAGAGTGCTTTCATCAATTGTATGTTCATAAATAAATAGCGTATATAACATTAAATTACATGCCCTCCCTCTCTTCTCTCTCTCTATTTTCTTTCTTCTGAATGATGTTCCTTTTTTCCTCTCCCTGCCTTTTTTCTTTCTTACCCTTACCCCTTTTTCTTTCTTACCCTCTTTCTCTTCACCACTCCCTCTTTCCTTCTCTTTCTTCTCTCTCCACTAACCCCCCTCTATTTTTATTTTTCTTAGGGGGGTGTCTAGGTATCTAGCATTAACTAGGATTTATACTAGACTACTGTATTATCCATATTTCCAACTGTTTCTCCTCGTACCCCTTTTTTTTGTGTTCTCATGGGACATGACCATGGAGAGACAGAACGAACCTCTGCCCAGATGTCAAGTTTCATGGATCCAAAAGGCTGAGGGTGTCTCCCTGACAATGCAGATTCCTAAATATTGTGCCAATGAATGTCAGCTTGTATTAAATAATGTAAAGTAGTTTTCCTGCTTTTACTATGGATATATTATACAAAATTACCATAAAATATTTATGTTTTTTTGTCCTTCATTGTGCTTCCTACTCGGTAACCGTGGGCCAGTTGCTAGTTCCTTGGTATTCACAGGATCACAGGATAGTCAGAGATCTGAATGATTGTTGCTGTCCTAGTGTAATCGGACATTGTCCAACGGCAGACCAATTCATGTATATCTATATATATATATAAAATTCTGACCGTAAGGACCTGCATTTACATATAGTTAAAATTATATTTATTGACTAAATAAAATGTACATTCACTGCTGCTCAGCATAAATGATCAGGGAACTAAATCCTGCGGAATACAAACTATTCTACTTGCACTTCTTATCCAGCAGGGGGCAGCAGGCACCTTGTATGTCTTGCTTGCGCTAGGAGTCTAGCTTTTTATTTGGAATAGGTTAGTAAATTATATAGTGTATGTAGGTGGACACATTTTACTTTAGGGTATTTATAGACACCTGGGGGGTCATTGGGCAGTGGCTTATAGATACTTACACATATACATGAGTGTATTTGTTTTGTCGCTTCTTTATACATGTTGTATCCTGGCTTGTTTTTGCCATTCTCTGTGTCCATTATTTGTCCCCATTAGTGTTTGCCCTATCTCAGCTTCTGCCCTCTTTGTTGCGTTATCGTGCCTTGTCCCTTTACAGGCAACTTACCTCTCTCTCCAGATAGCTATAATTAGACTTAACAAGCACACAAGAACCTCAAAAGCAATTTCATGTAACCTTACACATGGATGTTTCAAATGGACGTGTGACATTAACTCACTTCAAACACATGTAGTCGGTGTTAAACATTTAGTGTTGTTACATTATCTCAAAATGGGATTGCTTGGGACACTAGACACATTCTCATATACCTTTAGTAAGTAAATGATACAACCAAGGTCTCTTTTTGATCCTATGAAAGGCAAACTCTTTGAACTTACATATGATTGTAAGCTCTTATGACCTTGGCCCTTCTCACCTGTTGTTTCTGTAAGTCAATTTGTTATGTTACATACTACTTGTTATGTCCTGTCTACCCATTGTACAGCGTTATGGAATACGATGGCGCTATATAAAACAATAATAATTATCATATTAAAAAAAAACACAAAGTAATATCAAGTGTCCTCATTTTTCTTAAAAAAAGGCTATCCTCCTTTATATTACCAAATAACATCATCTTTTTAGCTCACAGGGATATGTATATATGAGTGACAGGGAAAATGAAACACATGTTATGGTTAGTAAAGGAAGTCTATATATATGTTATAGTACATCTAGGGAAGTACAAGAATGAATTTCACTGGTAAGTTTCAAATATTTTTAAGCTTCTACTTTTCCCATCAAATTATAATGTTGGCATATTTGCCTTTCCCAAAGACTTCAGAAAAGACATATTACATTGAACTGATCCACGTAACACAAAATGCTACCTATCCCTACAATTCATTCATGCCCTCAAGCATTCAGTGACTGAACATGCTAACGTGAAACCTACCCTGCAATTTTTACTTTATTTATTTGTTACATATCCAGCTGGTAATTAACCAGCAATTACATGCAGATGTCAAAGATCAAAACATTAAGTACTAGTTGCCAATTAAAGCATTTGAGAAATTCTAGAATTTCCCAGAACCTTTTATTCAGTTGAAATATAATTGTTAGTAGAAGATTAATGGGAAATCTGTTCATTTGTACAATATATATATATATATATATATATATATATACCTGCTAGGCAGGTTTTAAAACTTTCTACTAGGGCAAATCCATGCTTGACGATATACACCTATGACCTTTAGTGTGCACTACTGGGGCTGGAAGCGATCTAAGGCGAGTTTTGTAATAAATGGGCTCTGCCCATTCAGCTCAAAAATAGATAACTCCCTTGTGCTCCCCAGATGCGGTAACCTATTACCTATTAACATCCTTCTTTGTGAGTGAAGCCGGGCTGGTACAGATTTCGGAAGATCAAGCAGCGTGTTCTCCTCATCCATCTGGACCACCAAGCCCTATAATGAGTCTGGTACATTTGTTTGATCACTGTCTTTGTGGTCCATGATCAGAGCAGCTATTACAGTTGAGGAGCAGAGATGTCTCCAGCTGTGACGGGGCAGGATATTCTCCAGGCAACATGAACATGCATGAGCCTACAGGAACTGTACACGTAAGCGTATGAAACCAGCTCTCTAGAAATAGAAGCAACCAAATATAACAAACATAACATCAGTATTCAAAAGCAGAATATTTTCTCTAGAATTCTTGACACTAAATAATTCAGTTCAGCCACTAAGCATTGCGGTGCTTTGGGGAGCTATCATACATTTATCACACGTGAACATGTACAATTATCACCAAGCCTGACATAGTAAGTGTGAATGCAATAAATAAAACTCATATGTATTACCTGCTCGGTAACCATTTGTTTATTCATTTCTCATGGGTTATTGGAGTATAAATATGTCAGGAAAAAGTAATGGTATGTGGGGATTTGTACTCGCGGTCTCAGAAGTTAAGCGTGCCCTGTATTAAAGCTTAATCTTTTAAACTAGCGATCTTGTTGTCCCCTGCCAGTCTTGTAAACAGTAGTTTGGGGAGTACATAGTGAGGGCTTGGCATGATTCTCTTTTGTCTCATCGTGTTACAACAGACCCAAAGCAATGCAGACAGATTAGGAACGGGGAGCCAGCCCATGGCTCAATATGTTCCTATGCTGAATGGAGTTGATCAACTACAACTCCTATCATCCCTATGCCAGATGCTGCTATACTAGTAGTTAAACAACAACATAATATTACTTGGTTATTATATATAAACAAGTATAATTTCCAAAGCTAAAAGCATTATTAAAACGCAAGCATTGATTAATTTTCAATAGTTTACTTATTACAGGCTATGGGAACATTACTGACCATGGACTCTCTGTACTACCGCCATGGTACATATGATTATTATTAGCACTCATAGTTTCATTAGCACTGCAAACAAGGCATAAAGTATATGACTGCTTATGTCTATAGCATTACTCAACACCTAAATCCTCCACACCTATCCCTTCACAATAAAACACAGCTTTTTTAGCATAAAACATCAAATGTCCCCCAAGCCAGCAGCATACTTAATTTATAGTAACCATTAACGACCTGCCAGTTGCCAAGACCTAAGCCCAACAAGCAGTTTTACGAACCTTTCGAACAAGAGTCCGAGCCTAGCAGATACCATAAGCCCCCTGCAAGACACATCATCCAAAGCCACTGTTTTGGGTGCACAACTGTGACTACAAATGAGAAGATATACACACAAGAACAGACCAAGCAGAAGATTTCCAAACATATAATTTCATCTGATAATCTCACCAAATACTTAAGATGGCAGACGGAATGGCAGGAAATGGCTCTCGTTATCCAGTGTGAAAATGGTGGATACGTAGAAGACTTCCTGTCAACCAGCGTTATCTCCTTATGCTGCAACATGTTGGAGAAATCCACCAAGGATGCTGCCATGCATAGGCCAGCAGTATGTTCCCCCTTTCCCTAACTGTCCTGGGGGGCTGATATACAGCCGACAGATAATACATACCATGATCTTGGAAATTAACACTTTACCCGCTGCCTTGGAGAGAGTGGTCTGTGTATAACATTGTAGACATCATGCAGACATCATGCAGACATAGAGTAGACATAGAGTAGTTCCGTGGGGGAGGTAGTCAGAGGTTTCTCAAACAGTGTTCTGTGTAAACCTGGCCACCCTGAAAATGATTTGCAGGTTCCTCAAAAGAAACACATTCCGTCTTCTCTTTCCTATAGAGTCGGTTAAATGTTTCTTCCATGCAGAATGCGTTAATCATTAATTACTAATATGGATATTAACAGCTCTATTGTGTGTGGCGGGGTTGGCGAGTAGCAGGGATGGATGGGACTGGAGACTGCAATGGGTTGGACTGGAGACATGACTACCTACCCACCTTACCCAAGGGCCACCTTGCAGCTCCCAGCTGAAGAGAGTCGTGGGGTGGCCACATGTGAGCTGCAATGGCTCTATTGATTTTTGAGCTCCCTGGGCATGTCAGGAGAGATCAGAGAATCTCCCCAACTGGCTCATGATCCCCATTACCTGCAAAAACAATGGGGCAGCTACGTTGGACAGCAGGACAGTGCCTGAAACAACCTGGACTTTATAAAGTAACCTTGCAATCACTTCCCAAGACCAACACTTTCCTTATGGCCAATTACATGTCCACATTGAAGGGGAAATAAAACTTTAAGCCTTCCACCAAGGTGCAGCATCATACATTAGCTGTTTTCATGATTTGCAAGATTTATGCAGTTTAGGAGAAGTGTACGAGGTAGGAAGTAACAGCAAGCACAGGGCGTACAGGTAATTCAAGCAACTCAGTGGCCTGTTTTTAGGGGCCCATTGTGTGTGCATTTCTGTCAATATATCGGCTGGGTCAAAGCCTAGCAGACTGGGCTTGAATAACGTTAAAGCATGTGGAATACTGTGGTGTCCCGGGAAGTGAACAGAAGGAATATTTAGCCATCTGTATCAGCTATTTTTGGAATGCTCAAAGATATTCGATGTTGGGTGGCTATGCCAAATATCCAGGAGGATCATATCACTCTCTTAGCCAGTGAATGTCATTTTTTATGGTTGTGCGGTGATTGAACAGTTCATAGAGGAGCCGACTTTTCATGGTAACTCATTTTCATGTAATATTAATTCAGTAATAGTATTATACATACGTGGAGCTCTGCAATTGAACCCTTTCTGCCATTTGTGACATATTGCCTTGTCCCTGGCAGTGAAATTGTTAATACATCGCCTAGTGTCGTCGGGGTTTTTTTTTCAACAGCCATATACATTAAATGCAAAAAAAAGTCATTTGTATGTCTTTTTTCCCCTTCGGCTATTCATGAATCATTAACAGAAATCCGTTGCATGTTTACCACTGTACTTTGTGTTGAAGATGCAGATGAAGACACAATGCCCATTAGCAATATGGTGCATGCTTTCCTGAAATAGTATTATGATACAATAACAAACAAAGTGTCTGTATAATCCATATCTCACTAGAAAGTGCAATTCTTGACTATCTGAGATTCTGTTTTGAAGATTCTGTTACAACCATCAGTCGGTTTCATGCACACACAGTCAACCATGTAGTTTATGTTAGGGACAGATGGCTATGCCTACATACAGTGGGATTTATTTACTAAACCTTGAGTTGCAAGGCCAAGAATGGCCAGGTTGGCCCTGTATGATAAATAAATGCACTGTTTCATTTAGACAAGCATCAATTGAGTTCTTTAGTATGTTATGCATCTGAACTGGGGTACATCTGTCATGTTGTTCTTTCAACTAAAGGTGTAATCGCATCAATGGAAAACCTTAAGACGATTTTGCATTTGTGTGGCAACAACCTATCAGTACAAAAATGATACGTTTTTCATAGGGTTAAATAATTTCTGGGAAGGGTTTGGACATTCAGCTGTACTTGGAATGATGTTTCTAATGCTGCATTTGCAGTGCCCTCCACTAATGTTGGCACCCTTGGTAATTATGAGCAAAGAAGGCTGTGAAAAATTGTCTTTATTGTTTAATATTTTGATTTTTTCTTCAAAAAGTACACACAAATACTCTGCTCTCATGGATATTAAACACAACACAGGTTTATAAAAAAAGAAAAATTGTTAAATATATGTGTGGCATAATTATTGGCAAATTTGGAACCCCTATGAATTCAGAATATACTAGAAGTATATTCCCAATAATGTTTTACATTTTTTATTACACCTGGGTGTAAAAATCTACAAAGATCACAGCTGGAGAATTGCAGAAGTTAATTTGCGTCTTGGCATCAGAAAATCTCTAACACTACAATCTGACGTCAACTACATCACCACAAGTTGTTTGGAAGGGTTTTAAAAAAAAGCCTCTACTCTCATCCAAAAACAAACTCAACCATCTTCAATTTGTCATCCACTACTGGAATTTCACATGGGATCATGTTCTATTGTCAGATGAAACCAAAATTTCACAGCATAACTGTTATTATATACTGAGGCACTCATTGACGGTGGCACAGCATAACTGCTATCATTATATACTGAGGCAAACATTGATGGTGGGGCAGCATAACACCTATCACTATATACTGAGGCACAGCACAACACCTATCACTCTATCACTATAAATTGAGCCAGACATTGCCAATAATGTAGCATGACCCCTATCACTATATACTAAGCCAAACATTGATGTGTCGTAGGCCTACTGCTTCAGTGTCTGGCTTAGTATATAGGGATGCACTGAAATGAAAATTCTGGACCGAAACTGAAAATTCAGCATTCACTTGACCGAAACTGAAAATGACGACCCCTTTAAAAAAAAGCCCCACTTTATTAAAAATAACACACCAAAATTGGACAAAAACCCCCCAACAATAATATTATATTATATATATGATTGCTAACAGCAATCACACTCCTATTATGGCCAGGCAGCCAGTACATGCTGGAACCTGGGCATCATATGAATGTGATTACAGCCTCCCTATGCCATGCTATCCCCCCCCACTTACACATCCATACTATCGCACGCTCATTCACAAACATTCAGCAAAAACTACAGCATAACACTCTCACACACTTACTAATCCACTCTCACTTAATGTTTTCCTAACTTTCCTCTGTTAGTTACTTTTCCTCCTCCTCCTTTTCGTTCTTCCTCTTGACTCTTCTTCTTCTTCTTCTGTGTCCATCCGGTGCAGTGAAGGCGGTGGGACATCAAATCCCGACGCACAGCATCAGTTGCCGCACGCATCGCAAGGGAGCAGGATCAGAGGTTTGCATTAACAGACCTCCCGCTCCCTTGATTGATTTTAAGCCGGTTGGAGGGAGATCCTTGATCTCTCCAACCGAGCTTGCTCCTCCAGCGGCGGACATTACTGTCCCCATTAGGTACTGTGCGCACAATTTTAGGACGTGTGCGCTCTCTCGAAAAGTTATGTGCGCACGCACAAGCGCACAGCTTAGAGGGAACACTGGTCTCAGCCAATCAGGAGATAATTTTCAACTCTCCTGATTGGCTGAAAGTTCAGAAGCCTTTCCTTCATATCACGCTTTCTGTAAGCTGCAGCCAGCACCAGGTATGTGTGTGTATGTGACTGTGTTTATCTGTTTGTGTAACTGTATGTGTATGTGACTGTGTTTGTGTAACTGTGTGTGTGTAATGTCTTGTAATAGAGGGGTTAATACTCTGAATCTGCTCATATCTGGTAATAGAGGGGTTAATTATCTAATTCTGCTCATGTCTGTAATGATTGTAGGTTTATTATAATTTATATTATAATATAAATATATTATTAAATCTGAAATGAACATGATTCCCATGGCTTTTTAATAATTATATAATAATAACATTTTATGTGTATGTCACAGTGTGTGCATATGCGAATCAGTGGTTATGGTAATTAAACTATAATATTATATATAAATATACTATATTTATAATATATATATAATATATATACATATATATATATAATTCATACACCTGTGTGTGTAATCTAATCCACTTCATAGTGTGTCCTTAAATGTCAGAAATAAAATGTGATCACCCTACACCAGAGTGAAGTCTGTTACAAAATTTGCCTGACCCCATTAGGAACAAATAGGTCAGAACAGAATGAGGAGAAATAATCGTACAGATTCTAAAAAAGAATGATACCTTTCCCCATGTACATGTGATACATGTTTTTAATGTGGATATTATATTAATCAATTACATACTGTGTATGAACTGTAAAACTGTAAGATAGTGGGAAAGGTGACAGATATGCCTTAATCTCACTTGAGTGTACAGACTTTCCCAAATTGGAATATAATTTAGAAAAACCAGGACCAATACATAGGATGTCTTATGTAATATTTTATAATACACATTATTTTACAAACCCACTGGTAAGACAACAAATAGTTAAGGAAGCGATGGAGCATTTTGAGGGATAATATCTCATCCTCAGGACTAGCTGGGCCATAGCCTTGGAATTTTATTCTTTGCAAATTTCCAAGCAGTCTATAATGGATACGGCCATCTTCCTTATACGTAAGTGCCCAAACGGCAGTTATGTTTCTTGGTTTGGCCTGACAACAAACATATTTAAAAGACCATCTAATTTTCAAGAGGAATTACCAAGCTTAGTATTAGCATTTTTTGCCATGCAATTTCACATCATTGTCACACTCCACATGTTGGGAAGTGTCATTCATTGTAACTGGAGCAAGTAATCACAGAGCATACACCCCGAAGGCCAGTGTTGGCTGTGAGTTATTTGTGTCACTTATGTTTCCTACTTTTCGGTTAAAAGTAGGACATTTTTTTTGTTTTGTGCCATCTCAATTCACCCAAAGATCAGACCCAGATAAGATCATGCGTTTTTCAATGGTTGATGTACAATGTATTATTGCGAGCATAAGTGGTACAAAGCCTGCAATGGCCTCTATTATAATGGGAAGGGGTATGTTGTGTTATCAGGATGAAAGGAAAAACTAGATTAATCTCCACTTTACAAAGAGAATCCAAAACCATCTCCACATAGATTAGAAAATAAAGAAAAAGAAACAATAATTATTATTATTATCTTATATTTGTTTGATGACAACAATTTACACCCTATTGATTACAGTACATACATTCAAAACTAGAATTGACAGCCTAAAACAAACAGATACATTAAAGAGGGCCCTGCTCGCAAGTGGTTTGTATTTTTGAATATATTTATCATAATACCCGCCATACAACTTTAGACCTTCAGTGCTTACATATTGATTAGATTCACATATCTCAAACAACATTTTTAAACAAAACGATAAAATACATTTATATATACTATATATATATAATTAATATATATATATATATACACACAAGACCCAAATTTGTATGGAAAATGTACTTACGGTATAATTGTTGTTTATGTACAGTTTAATTGGAGCAGTACACATACATAACATATATACGTTAATACATACAGACACATTAGGAGATGAGAACCTTGCCCGTGAGCTGCCATCTAAGCCTTACGGTACTTTTATACAAAGTTTCTGGCAGGAATGATGGTCCCGTTCGTGAGTTTACAATCTAAAGGAATAGTTTGAATAATTGAAGGGATAAAGAGGGATTAGTAGCTCTCTTGCAGCAGTAATTGGGGATAACTGGTCTCAGGATTCAAAAGAAGATATATAAATAAAATGAACCGAGGGGTGGATTAGTGCTTGGTTTCAGATGGTGGTTTCCAGGGGGCTTGGAATGCTTCAGGAAAGCTATTGCAGGAGATGCACAAAGTTAACAAGTTGGACCGTGTTGGCTCTAAA
>VKOC01000002.1:41670107-41698123 GCA_009364415.1 Spea multiplicata | reverse complement strand
TTTTATTAGGTCAGTGTTTATGACTCTGCAGTACCCAGTCCAAGTTCCACCGACAACATCTTGCGTTCTGGAGCATCTTGAATTAAATACCTTTGTAAGCTCATTGGGATACTGTATGATTGTGCCTGTAAAATTCAATGTACTTTGCAGCTCATTAAAGGAAAGACATACCGGATTATTATTACGATGCTGCGCTTAACGAGGTTTACCAATCCCAGGGATTTCTCTAGCATCGCATCAAGACAATTTCAAAGTTTTTACACTCGGCAACGGGTTTGGTAATAGGGAAATAAAAAGCAGCATACACTGCAAAGTGACCAAGTAGGGAAAGGTGAACTAACTTTCTGACAATTCTTCATTTGGAGTTCAGGAGAAAGTTCTTAAAGGGGCAAATGGGTTCTTTTCTACAGCATTAATGAAAAGGGGGTTTTATTTTTATTATATAGGTATCAGAGTTAACCTCTTCCTACTTCCTTGATATATACCGGTAAAAAAATATAGATAGATATGTGTGTGTATATATATATATATATATATATATATATAATATATATAATTTATTCTATTACCACGTCTTCAATATGTCCATTTCATTTGCTACTAGACCTAGGATGACCTCTCGCCGACGCTGAGCCTGAGCCCTATTTCCTCTATAAGCAATAATCTGCTGTTATGCTTATAAATCAGATTTATAATCACCAGAGTTCCCTCACATCGTATAACCCAAACGCTAAAAGATTAACGAAACTGTCTCAATTCTAAATTAACTTTAAACACGCTTTTGTTACCAAGTACTTGAATTGTATGCGTGCAAAATATTATTATCTCCATAAAACACTTTTATTGTGATCCGGTATCATTAAAGTTGATGCAAAACTGTAACCACAATTTTTTATATGAATTGTTTTTATAGTTAAAAAGAAGAGGGTTTTCTTTTTATTAAAAGTGATAACCCTGGCCATTAGATGGTCTCACAATGTGTACCCACGGGACTTAAGGTAGCATTGAAAATGTCAAAAGGCAACAGGCATTAAAAAATATTGTCATTGTAGAATGCAGGGTTCCGTTATCCTAGGCTGGCCTTGATCTAGGAATTACTTCATATCATACATTTCCAAGACTGATATGGATTCCGGGGCGTCTGAAGTGATGAAGAGGTATATGCAAACATCTGTTAGAGCGCAGATTAGAGGATCACTTGAATTTATTCTGGTCTTCCTTGGAGAACTAGCAATGATTTTCTCATAGACCAAGACACTGTTTACGCTACTGCTTCTACTTGGAAGTCTGTGGCAATGTTAGAATGATCAGGCAACATCCCTTTTTGCCATTTGGAAAATAATTGCCCTGGTGAGTCCTGAGCCCTCCCATGGATCAAATATTTCAGCAAAACCTAATACGAAAAGAAAATATAGTCGTATTGGTCCCAGAGAGGATGGAGTGTTTCGTCAAACGTCAACCTTTTAGTGGGCCACACTTAAAAAAATACATGTAGAGTCAAATAAGTTTCCTCTGAAGCAGAGATCTCTGGGGTCTTGGAAGCTTATGTGAACCTCTGACTAGGCCGGTGGTAGCTGGAGGGTCAGCATTGAGGGTGGAGGGTCAGCATTAAACTCCAATGATGAAGGACTTCTATCTGACACTCTGATGGTCTTCTCTCTGGACAGTTTCCATGAAGCCAGTTGCTGCTGACAGTCTCTAGCGTGTGCCCCTGCTTGCCTTTTTTTAAATTAAAATCTTATATTAAGCAACTTGGAATCAGGTCCTGATTAACACTCCATGAGCCCAGAGGCAAGGCACCATATTGGAACCCCCTACCAATATATTTATCTCAATGTGTTTCTGCAGCACAAGTCCCAGGCTTGTCGCAACCATTAAAAAAATGAGCAACTAGGCCCCTCTTAAGCACTTTGGCGGGTACAACATACACAGGGCAAGACAATTATTTTACATATTTGCATGAAACATGCAACACCTGGGCCATCATGGAGTGAATCTAGAATGTATGGTGTGACCCCATGTGAAACATTAAGTGAGTCTGTGAATTTGCAGAAGGTAAAATCCTAACTAAATTATTCCTATAAAATATAGTACATTGCATGTGCGAAACAAGCATGAAGCCATGGAACATCAAATAAATCCTGTTCATATGACTTCCAGGCTATAAAAAACAGAAAGTTAGTGACCTCCAGGACAAAACCGTTCTCTCAACATTAGGCACTTGATGCCAACAAACACTTGATCATTACAATCTCTTACTGACCTGCCAATTGTGGCCGTCAGTTATTGAGAATCATTTATGGATTTTTTACCAGAAGAGTCATCATAGATTTCAGTTCAGCCTGAGTGATAGAAGTCTGCAGTTTTCCATCAAAATGCCATACTTAGTGTAAAAGCCACCATTTCTGTGATTTGTGTTCTTGGAGGTTGACACACCTGACTTTTACAGTATGAATGATTTAGGGCACAGCGGATTGCTTTGTACACTAAACATTCCTTAGTTTTCCTGCGCCTCCGGATAATATACAGTAGGTCCCATCTATAGCTACCAAATAATAAGGTCTGATTGGATTTATGGCACAAAGACCTTATTGACCTAGTTCTGTATTTGTCCAGAACCATCAAACTTTTGCATTCTTCCTTCTTAAAGATGCAGGAGTCTATTTATGAATTATCATGCAAGCCCCCTAAATACTCCTAATGGCCCATAGAAGGTTTAAACCACCCCTGTTTATGCTAACTGCCATTTGTCACCCCAGCTAAGGTCAGATATGAAGTTATCGTTAGCTGTTGTCCCAAGCTGATCACCCATTCACTATTTCCCTGAAGTTACTTACATCGAGCTCCCGTTTACATAGCTACTGCGATTTTTCAAGTAAAACTCCCACAATTCTAATTACTTTGTGGGACCTGAATAGCACAAAAGCCTAAACTCCACATATTTTACAACAATACTGAACTGTGTATTTTCTCACTTTATTGCTTTGCTATGATAATTGCGAATATATACTCCGCCTTGAATATAGGAGACAATAAAACACACCTGTTTATGTGTTTTTCTATAAAATCAGTTGTTCTTTGTTACAAAAGTGATATCGGCTCATTAGACGGTGATGGGATTCAGTGTGATGGTAATCCTACACTCTGATCTACGCTTTGTGAAAGGTGGTGTTGTACGAACCACAAAGCAGGTACTCCATCAGTGTTATTAGAATGTTTATCTAGTATTCTTGTCATGACTGATAAGTAGCCAGTGCTTGGTCCCACCTGAAAGCCATTGGGCTTCTCGTACCAGCTGATTGATGTTCTCCCTGCCCAAAGCCCAGAGAACAATAAGACAAGACCATAAAATCTAAGATAAGCCCAAAGACTAGACAGTTCATAAAGAGGACCTAAACCCAAGTGATTCCCTGGGGACAATAGTATTTATTATTTAGGATACCTGTTTCATCACACACTAGTGGGTTCTAGATTTCTAGATCTAGACACTTCTTAACTTGCTAGTAAAGAAAACAAAAATATAGGTCATTAGAAAAGTATTGTTTTCGTTTATACTTGTAACTGTATAAAAGAATAAAATACTTTTCTAATGATCTATATGGAATCTAATAATGCATGATTTGAGATCACCAAGACATAGGCCTCTCTTTACAACAGAAGATGTCCATCATCTACGTATATAGCTATGCCTTTTGAACAGTTAAAACTTTGTTATTATTATTTAAAAAAAAAGAAATATGTTGACCTTGCTTAACTATCCTGTATCAACTCTGGAAAATATGCAGCAACAAGGCCAGGGCTGGTCTTAGCACCAGGCATCCCAACCACTGCCTGGGGCATCTGAATAAAGGGGGTGTCAGGTAGTGTATTCTTCCTAGGAAGGCGGGTCTGAAGTGGTCCCCAGGTTGGTTTAATAGGGACAGGTCTCCTTATTGGCATACCTGGGAACCTACCAGGTCAGGCTACCTGGAGCAACACCTCTTCAGGGGCAAGTGGCTTAGCGATGGGGCATGCTAGTCTTCTACTTTGGTGGAGTTGTCACAAGGACTGAGCTAGCCATCAATAACGATGGGGCTAAGCCCTGGTAGCTGTATAAAAGTGGGAGGTGGGTATACCAAAACAGTACAGAATGTGTTAAGACAGAACGTGGCAAGCTGGGGACCTGAGGAAGCATTGCTTGAGTTTCCAGCTATCCCTAATGAGACCCAGATCCCCGTATCCCTCTTTACTTTTCTGGTGTCTCTCCTTTTAGGCGCTAACTCTTTGCAGTATGTGAGAGCAGGGTGTTGTACAGCCATAACAGTCCCAATAATGATTAGACAAAAATGTATTAATTAAATTTTGTAAACACAATGCTATCTAAAATGGAAAAGAAAAATAGGGGGACACAAGAGTATTTTTGCCCAAGGTGCCATTTAGTGTAGGACTGGCCTTGAACAGACCAAGTTCTTTGCACAGATCATTGCAGTTTCCTATCATGCCACTTGAGGGCACCAAAAGCCCAATTTTGTTTCTCTGCAGGTTCTATAAATGAGAACGCATAGTATTTTTAACCCTGTGTGGTGGAGGTATAAAAATATGCTACCATCTTGACTTTGTTTAGAAAAAAATATCTGATCTATACCTCTGGGGTCTAACATTATTCTAGATTGTTCTCAGGAGTTATAAACTAGGCTAGCCTTGCTGGAACCAATACCTGCCATCAGGCTAAAACTATGTAAAAGGGAGGAGGGGGGTGATCACTAGGAGACCCAAGTTTCCACCCCACATATTTGTGGCATAAAGGTCACGGATCTTTCCCCTGCTCCAACACAGATTACATGCTGGGGCATGACATTTTATCCCTGTGCCACCCAGAGTTTGATCGCAGTCATAACTGTCACCTTTCTAAGTACAGCGCTGGTACCAATGATATCTGCCTGTATTTAATATTTTTGTAACTAAATGCAGCATTAGAAAAAAATAATTACTACAATTGAATGCCCAAACCCTCCCCTAGAAATAAATATTTTAATCAAGAATAAATTGTACCATTCCTCATTTTTGCTGGGAATTCTTAAAAATGGTTCCGTGGAAAGAATAACATGTTAGATCTGCTAAGGTTCATTTGCTTAACATACGAAAGAACGCAATTCTAAGTGGAACATTATTATTATATATGTTCCAACATGTATGCTACACGGCAATACATATGCTGCAGATGTATTGCCGTGCATCACATCTGCTTAGTGTTCAGTAACCACTACATGTGAAATTCCTGCAGCGTTTTCAATGCCCAATATGAGAGTTTAAAGACGCTATGGAATGCAATCTGCTCTTACGCAAAGAAGAAAAATGTCAGCTGTTTATACCATAGTTATGAACTACAAACGTCAAAGTTCCTTCTCAGCATGCTTAGAAGATATGTCCTCTTCAGTGGCGATGGCTCCTGGTAACTGCAGTGTATTACTTGTCCCAGCAGGGCGCTCTCTTACACAGCCCATTAATTCCATATTCCTCACCACTCCAGAGAGCCCATGAATTATTATGATAAATGAAACTATCTACCTTTTTTGATGCCATTTGGATGAGTTTGCATTTCGCAGCCCCGCGGGCTATGGCAGAACTCTGTTCATCTCTGGAAGGTAGCGTCCCGCTTCAGACCTTTGCTTTATTTGGTTTTGATGGCCTAACTAACCCACATGACCCTTTTTCTCATTCATGAACATATGCTTGGATATAAAAAAAGCGTTCTGTAAAGAACTAAAGACATGTTCTGTGCTATGGTGTACTGGAAACATTTGTGCAGTAGATCCGTCATCATTTAAAAGTGGATACCTATTCGTTTTCATATGTCTTAAGACAGGCAGGCACTATTAAAATACATTAAAATGGTTTATTGTCATTATTTGTGCATTAACTAAAAGAATTGTGGCTTCCACTCCCTCGCTACATTATTGATTACAAGTGATCAACACCAGCAGGTTCTTCCAGCTAAAAGGGCTGAACTGGCCCTGCATCATGCATAAGTTAATGGGTGAGAAAAGTTTGGAGAAATCTCATTGATTTAACAATGTGTTATACAGGGCCAGCCAAGCACACGGAAGATAGACCTTCATAATATAGCGAAGTCAACAGGTCGAAACCACAGCTATCTACAAGTCTCATATCAAACCTCCCTTTATTGAATAAGCCCCAGTGTATTGAACATAATGTCAGCAACATATTGTGTTCAAGAGTCTCCGGTTTTAAAGACTGGTCTGGCAGTTATGTATATTAAGTATGGTTAGATTGCTGTTACCAGGCCCGGAAGGGACAAAAAATAGGCCCAGGCATTTCAGACTGAGCAGCCCATTTTTATGAAAAAACATATTTGTACATACATATACATAATACTTGGTCATTCAACATGGGAAGCCTGAAGCCACAATTTGGTGCGACTAATCCTTGAAATAAATATTATAGAGTAAATAACACAATACCTTATTGTAACAGGTTCACCAAGAGAGCTGTATTAACTCCCAGAGATCACCCACATGTATCCTCCTCTTGTCCCCAGAATCACTTCCAGCACCTGCCAGCATGCGCACCATGGAACCCTGCTATGTGTACCCAATAAGTAGACACAATATGTTGTAAAACATAGACTGATATAGCCACAGAACTTTATTAACATAAATCAACATTGATAAACAGGTACATGTAGACAACCCAACCTTTAATCCCATTTAGCTACTGAATATCCCCCTGGTAGTTTAAACAATGGAGTTCCTGTCTGTTTGGCAGCCAGGCTGGAGCCATCTCTAAGTACCTTGGGCCCCTGTATGACAGGTCATTCTGTCACACTTATCTTTTCCACTAAATGATTTCAGGGCCTTGAATGTTTTGTCCCCTGAAGTCACTACAAATTCAGGAGGGCGTTTTATCTCTGGATACGTAAAAATGAAATAGTTCCTACTGTAAATTAAGGAAACAGACAACCAAACACACACACACCAGGACAGGCTTTTCCACACCGACATCCAAACACACACACCAGGACAGGCTCTGCCACACCGACATCCAAACACACACACCAGGACAGTTAAAGAAAGAAGAAATGTTCAGCACTCAACTCCCAGGAAGCTGGGAGCTAGCAGGAAAAAGGGCAAAACAAAAACAGAAAGCATAACAAAAATAGCAACGTTTCGGCCAAACAGGGCCTTTTGAGCTTGACAAAGGCCCTGTTTGGCCGAAACGTTGCTTTTTTGTTTTGCTTTCTTTGAATAAAGTAACCTAAGGATTGGAAGCTGATTGGAGTGCTGGGGTTCTTTTCTGTGTTCGTACACACACCAGGACAGGCTCTGCCACACCAACACCCAAACATACACACTAGGAACAGGCTCTGTCACACTGAAGCCCAACACGCACTATACAAAGGACAGGCTCTGCCACACTGACAGACCCAGACACACACAATCAGGAAACAGCTTCTGCCAAACGCTGACACCCTCAGAACACACACACAGGAAACAGGATCTGACAGACACACGACACTGTCCCAAACACACACACAATTCACCAGGACATGGCTCTGTCACACTGACACCCAAAACACACACACCAGGACAGGCTCTGCCAACCACCGACACACACAACCACCAGGACAGGCTCTGCCACACACCCCGACAACACACGAACACCAAGGACACGGCGACTAATCAAACACCAACACTGATACACAAACACACACCAGGACAGGCTCTGCCACACCGAGCCAACCCAAAACACACACACCAGGACAGGCTCTGCACAACCGACACACACACACCAGGACAGGCTCTGCCACACCGACACCCAAGCACACACAACAGGACAGGCTCTGCCACACTGACAACCAATCACAAACACCAGGACAGGCTTTGCCACACTGACACCCGCATCCGGAGGGTTTCCACGGACGGTTTCACTCAGCCTGCCTGTGGTATCTTTGTCCCCATAACAGCCTGCCTGTGGCAACTTTGCCACCAAAACAGCCTGCCTGTGGCAAATTTGCCACCAAAACAGCCTGCCTGCGGCAAATTTGCCACCAAAACAGCCTGCCTGCGGCAACTTTGCCACCAAAACAGCCTGCCTGCGGCAACTTTGCCACCAAAACAGCCTGCCTGCGGCAACTTTGCCACCAAAACAGCCTGCCTGCGGCATCTTTGCCACCAGAACAGCTTGCCTGTGGCATCTTTGCCACCAAAACAGCCTGCCTGTGGCATCTTTGCCCCCCTTTACACATCCATGCTATCACACACATATTCATTCACTCGTTCACAAATATTTATTCACTAATTCACAGATAATCATTCACTCATTCAGATATTCATTCATACATTGATACTCATTAATTCCCTCATTCAGATACTCATTTACATATACTTTCACAAACATTCATTCACTCACTCCTTCACAGATACTCATTAATTCACTCTTTCATTCAATCTCACATACTCCATACAGCCTCTCTCACCCCCTTACCTGAACTGATGATGTACGCGCCGCTCGCAGACTTCCGCGGATCTGCACAGGGGAAGCAGATGCGCAGCAGGGTCATGTGTCCGCCAGGTAAGTAACGGGCCTGGTCGCAGTTGCTGCGGGCTTAAGAGGCAGGTGCCCCTTTTGCCCTGCGTTAAGGACGGCCGCATAGGCCCAGTCAGTCCGGTCCTGACTGGGCCTATTTTAAGGTAGGGGCCTGGAGCTGCAGCTCCATTAGCCCCTAAGTCAATCCGGCCCTGCCCCAGCCCACCGGGCAAATGCCTGGTGTGCCCGATGGCCAGTCCGGGCCTGGCTGTTACCCCTTGGTTAACTCCACATAAGTATTAGACATACAATTAAATAGAATTACACAAAGTGGACATGAACAAAATTTTAGAACTTTGGTAACAATTACTGTGTAGAATCAGAGTTTTATACATGACAATACCTTATATTGCCAAGACCAGTATAAAAAGGGGCATCAATTTGCGGGATAAGAATATAATTTTGCCTCTTTATAAAACAATGGTAAGCCCACACCTTGAATATGCTGTGTAATTTTGGGCATCAGTTCTCAAGAAGGATATCATAGCACTAGAAAGGGTGCAGAGGCGGGCTACAAAATTAATAAAAGGAATGGAGCACTATAGTTATGAAGAAAGGTTAACTAATTTAAATCTGTTTAGTTTAGAAAAACGTCGCCTCAGAGGGGATATGATAGCATTATATAAATATATTCGGGGCCAATACAAACCATTATGTGGAAATCTGTTCATAAACAGGACTATGCATAGGACACGTGGTCATGCTTTTAGACTGGAAGAAAGGAGATTTAGTCTAAGGCAGAGGAAAGGGTTTTTTTTTTTTACAGTAAGACAATAAGGATGTGGAATTCTCTGCCTGCAGAGGTAGTTTTATCAGAGTCTGTACAGACGTTTAAACTGCAACAATATTGAGGGACATAATCTTTAAATTATGGGGAAACAGCTTCTTGATCCAAGGAGAGATCTGACTGCCATTCAGGGAAGGAATTTTTCTCTCCTAGTTTGGGCAAAATTGGAAAGAGATGTTGGAAAGGCTGAACTTGATGTCTTTTTTCAGCCATACTATAGTTCCATACTTACGAATGGCACGTGCCACACTTGTGCGTTTCAGCACTAGAAGTCAAAATGGAGGGAGATGCCCTTTAATTGTAGCAAGTCCCCCTTCAGCTTCAAATCAGCATGGACACCGCAGTCCATCCCTACAATTTGTGGTGTTTGTGACCCTGCTGGTCCCCTCCAGAGGCAGACACAACGGCTTGCCTCAAGATTCAGCTTGTTTTGCAATTGAATTGTTCATGTTATAGGTCACATTAAAGGTGGGAAAGGTTCCGGCATGATTTATCTTTGTCTCATTCTTTAAAATCACAAGAACCTGGCATTTTACCAGGGGTGTGTAGACTTTTTATATCCACTGTACATGTGAAAATATAAGTATTGTCCCATATGTGTATGTGCGAGGGCGTGCGTTAATTTTGTGAGATGAACATGAGAAGTATGTGTTCCTAAGAAGAAATGTATTCTCTCATTGGCATAGCATTCATTTATTTTAAAGAACAATTCTGATACAAAGAGAAAGTAGACTATACAAACATAAGAAAAGACCGACGTGATCGGTCTGTAACTACTCAGCCTTACATACGCTTAACGTGCACCATGGAGTTATTTTAGTTTCTTTTATACTGTATACCAGCCTAGTGGTAATGAAAGGCAGATGAAAGTTAAGCGTGGATTTTATTATTGAAGTAGGGTTCAACCTTGACTAGAAACAAATGAACCTTTACAAATCTTAGAGAGTTCGGAGCACTTGGAATGCAGTAAGGTGTAAGCCGGTCCTCTGCTAACGTCTCTTTCATGTCGACATTAAAATGTCAAAAGTAAAATATATTCCGCCTTTGAAGTTGACATTAGAGACACCTTCAAAGTCTTTGGAGAGAATTCTCCTTCTACATCCTCAAATCACAGCCCAAGGAACCATCTTGAAACGGTGATATAGGATTAATGTTGTAGTGAAAATACTAGCAAGGCCTGCATACATATACAGTATATGCAATAGATTAGGAGATATTCTAGCCCTTGTGTAATCAGGGCAGGGGTAGCTGGCTGTTGATGAAACAACTTGGCGGCTGTAGTTCAACCAACAAAAGATAGAGTGTTTTATGGCAACAATGAGGTGGAAAACGCTTAGGTCTGCATGGAACTGCCAACATCGGTAGAAGAACAAACTCAAATTATGAGTTTTGAATTCCAGGGTAACTTGGTGAACACTTAAGGACAATCTCGTTGGAGTTAAAACTGTTGCTCTTCTTCAAACTCTCCCTTTATTATTTTATTAATTTCAGATTTTCCAATAGATTGCAATGGGAGCACATTCCTGCCACGGATTAGCTGCTTAACCAGCCAGTCATTGGTAGGAATATTCCCGTTGATTTCAGTGGAAGTACTGTACTGCCACTGATTGACAGCTTAAGCAGCGAATCAGTCTGGTTCATGGCGGAAGAAAAAAGATTTTGTAGAATGTCTGCAAATTCTGTCAGAGCTTTTGTTTTATTTTTTTTCCTCTTCTTGACGAATGCATATTAAAAGCACTCACATAGAGGGTTACAATTACTCATGTTTTACTTTAATATACATTGTTCTATCCCCTTAATGACAAAGCCCGTACATGTATGGGCTCAAAATGCATTGTTTTCAATGGAATTAGGGACCGCCCATTGTCCTTAAGGGGTTAAAAGAGGTGTCAGGGACATTAGACTGCCTTACAAAGGCAGCCTGAACAAACCAACAAATAATCAACCAATTAGGGGGTATAAATTAGAGGATACCTAATCTTGGTATACACAAAAGATGAGTTTTTAACCCTTTAAGGAGAATGGGTGGTCCCTAAACCCATTGAAAACAATGCATTTTGAGCCCGTACATGTACGGGCTGTCATTAAGGGGTTATATGAATATACTAATCATTTTAATCTGTAAACACCATTACTTGAGTTTATTTAGTGTACTGAACTGTAACGTGTACAATTTAGGAAGAGTGACTGACAAGCTTTAAGTATCAAAGACATGCCACACATCATAGGATTATTTTAAATTTATATTTATTTTGAAAGAGAATGAATCCAGCAATGTACAACAATCATACTGGGTATATGGGACCTTCTAACAGAATTCAGAATAGAGGGTTTATCAAAAAGGGGGGTGAATTATACACTCACTCAACAAAGCAAAACATGATCATCATTTTCATACCACCCCACAATATTGAGAGCCTGTGTTTTATACAATAGTACATTTGTTTCTATGATGATTTCTCTGTGTTCAGATCCCAAACACACAAGTGTGTTATTGGAGCATAACACCTCAAATTATGTGTAAAGAAAACAGCACACAAATGTCAGATTAACTGGTTATTCTTTATTATTTTATACAATTTGGTACGTAGCACAGGGGTGCCAGGCCTCAGTGGTGGGGTAAGGTTATACGCATATTCATAACACGTATGATCGAGTGCTTCCTGTTTCATGAGGTGAGCAGTAGGCCCTTAACTTTATAATAATAGCGCCCGGGAGTCTGACAAGAGCCGCACCTGCTCTGCAATGGCGTTAGTTGGACTGAAGATTAATTATATATTTTTTATGGTCTGGGACTCTGCCCCCTTGATACAGCACAGACATGCCTTTCATACACGCCATTGGTCCCCGTTACCATCTAACGCTGCACCTTAGATCCGCTAATTCAATTTTCCATTGAACCGTGGCCTCTAAGTACATATTAAAACAAAAAGGGCAGTAAAGGGGTAAGACACAAGTGTCCTCACAAGTAACCAGCAGTGACCATTCATTGCAGTGAAGACCGGTGGGAGGTCATGAGACAAGTTCCATTGCCACCAGAGAATGGCTTACAGGGATAGCCGGGTAGTGATCAAGCAATCACTGTCCTCTGGTTTTTGTTAAAGGAACAATGGCTGCTTTAGTAATGATACATAGACAAGTTCATTAGAATGGTTATGTTCTGTTCTGTCATTACCCCATTCTTATGAGATAAGGAGACAGGGTGATGTGAAGAGTGAAGTGGTAAAGACATTGAACCACTGTGCTGCTCTATGGCGCTGATGCACTGCCCCTACTGCAGGAAAGGGATGAAGGACATCATTGCAATGGCGCAGAACAATAAAATAATCATAATCACAGAGTAAGAGAGAGGGGCTAGGAAACTGGGTCCCATCAGGATGGAATGAACGTGTGAAGGAAAGGAATAACCAGCTATCGCAGGAGAGACCACTTGATTTGCTCTTTCGCTGATTGGAGAACCTGAGAGATAGACGACAATTGTTTTTGAGGAATGAGCGGAAGAAATCATACAACCTCAATGACTAATAAAATACAAACAATACACTTATGGTGTGCTAGGAGAAGACAGTATAGTAAAAACATTCACATTGAGGAATTTAAACGATTCTGACTATCTAGTTAACATTACATATCTAGGCATCAGGAAAGTCACACAGTTGCAGTCTATAAGAAATAAAATCAGTGACCCGGAAAGCTTGTGTAACGTACCTGAGACACGCTTTGTTCTGTGAGAGGAACATCATCACCCTGGGAAGAAAGATTCATGTTAGTGTCACAAAACCACCCAAGTTTCCTCCTGGCACAGCTCAGGAAGCCTTTCCCCTCAGAGCACTTTCCATCCCCCTACCCCCCGATAAACTACTGCACTCCCCGAGACACCCCGCAGATCGCTGCGCTACCATCATGCTCCAGACAGCTCTCCCTGCTCCGATCTTCTCATATCTCCGCAGGTGGCTCCGGGCGCGAGCGGCACAGCAAACACAGTAACAGCATGCTAATGGGGCACATAAATCTGTACGCTCGGCAGGCATTCAGAGGGAGCTGGTGACTAGAACCCAGGGGACAGATGCTAGTCAGAGAAATACCATATGGTGCTAGGGCACTTAACCACCTCACTGCCGGCCATGAAAAGGTAGGTAACTACATTTTCTGGAGGCAACTGTAGTCTAGAATGAACAGAAGTGGTAGAGACCAATAGAATAAAAATATTCTAAAAGTACTTGGGTAAATATATAGATATTAGGGGAACGAACAAATACAATGGTAGGACAAGACATCTGAGCCCCTATAATACAGAGTTCCCATGTAATTCACTTGAACCATTTTTTAGATTACGTGCACCAAAACCTTTTTGATATCAAATCGCAAACTTCATGAACACTAACAAATATTAGAGACATTAAGTAAGATCTGCACATTCACTATGGAGTCTATCAAAAGTTATGAATTTCTTATATTAGCTGCTGTTAAAATTCCCAGGATCCAGGTATGATGGGTGGGTCACTGTTGTAATACCAGCAGGGAGCGTGTAAAGAGTCAAATCTGATCTTGCAAGATTATTCAAATATTCCACGCAACGCATCCACATCTTTTGGCCATGAGATCCTAGCGGCATGAGGTGACAAACAAACACTTTCATCTAGTAATGGAATGGAAAACGTGGACAAAGCCATTGCTACATACCCTCAGGGCAACGCGATGAACCACTTGCTGAGGGTCACTTTCCAGAATGACTCTGCAATGACAGATATTAAAGAAATATAGAAATCTGAACCCCCTTCTGTAATTCACAAAGAATCCCAACCTGTGGCTCCAGTATTGAGGGAGTTACAGGGGACCACTTTTTTTCTCTCATAATAGTCCTATCACGGCTGTTCAGCCTGCAGAAGACCTATGATGGAAGCATTCCTAATGATGTCATTACACGGATACATAGCAGCACTTACACTGTAATGACATTGTTACGAGCTGTTCCATTCACAGGGTTTCTATGGCAGTAAATGCCGCGCTATCACAATTCAAACAAAAACAAGCACAGACGGAAAATGTACAAGTTCCAGATTAACACTTCTATTTACAACCACAGTAGGGTTTTACGGGCTCCATTTCTGCATCTGAAGTGCCATGATTACCAGGCTCAACTTTTAACCATCAGACTGCCATATGCCTAGGTTAGGAGATTTAAAGAGACAGTGCTCTATTTTCAATTCGCTCTCAAAATAACACACACTCAATTTAGTTGAATAACACTTTTGTAACTAACGGCAGAACTAGAAACATCATTACAATACAAATGAATGCCCAAAACCCAGGAATAATTATCTAATCTTGTAAATTTTATGGAGGAACATCTATCACAGAATTTAAAAAACAAAAAGACTTAAAAAGCAGATTGGCTAAGATTTGCTTAATATACAAGAGAGTACAATATATTTTATACAAGTGAAACACCATCTTTAACAGGAAAGGGGTTATAGGGATATGGCACATTTACCCAGTTTTCTGCTTGTTTTACAGTAAGTTGGCCCCTGACTAAACAAATTACCTTGGTGGGTAATAAAAAATAATACAAATATCTCATCTTCATCAACCATGGTTGTGTTACACCACTAGTTTTACTATCTTCTACACAATGGTTGCTTGTATGTGAAATTTGTGTATGCGTGAAGATTCATTTTCTGATTTACGATTCTTGATTTCCTGAGGACATAAAAGGCTCCTCTTCAGTGCTTTGCCCCCCTCCCGAACATGTGTGTGTATATCACAGATAATACGGTATGCATATATTACCCGCCATCTATTATCTCATCAACAGCTAGAAAAAGTCCTTCCATGTTTTCAAGCAGGGTTCTTTTTTCCACATTTTTTCTGGAAGAAAGAAAAAAAAAGTATCACAATTAATTCTGCTTTTTTTGCAAGCAATTCAAACATTCAAATTATAATTATTTTTTGGGGCAAAATTTCAAATCATTCCTTATTTATTTAGCCGTAAAATATTTTTAAAGGTTCCCACATGTTCATCGGAACTCACCTAAGCATTTGATTCAAAGAGTCGAAGAGGCAATTCAAGACGGCCATCAACATGAGCTGTATGGAGGTAAACAAAAAGTTTATGTATTTAGACATTTAGTTAAAGGCATCATATAGTATTTATAACACATCTGCCGATATGCAGAATTCACTTCAGTAATGGCTACAAATATTAAACACGCCAATTGGGTGAGATTCACCGACTACGATCACCACGGCTTACGAGGCAGACTACAGCACTGCTCATTACCCTTCTCCCCAAAGCACAGCTGTCTAGTAACTGTAAAACTAGCATATTGTTACTATATTAAAATTATAAAACACAAGTGACGGAAATGGATATTGATGCTGCCATTGCTGTCCCTGTAGTCCCCACAGTTTTAGTGATACATTCACCAAAAGTCATTACACTGGCAAGTGGGAGCATAGTTAATATAGTTATACGATGGCCCCATATTCTCATAAGACTATAATAAGCCACTGAAAGGGTTTTGGAGTAGTCCCACGGGAACAGATGTGCAGATTAAGAGGCACCCATCACCAAATGTTCTGCAGTTCTCATATAACTAATATAACAGTCAAGCTGTGATATTGAATGAAGCTACCGGGACACCAGCCTCTCCGTGCCAACATTTTAAAACGAAAGCATGTTTTAGCTGAGCACTGGTATGTACCGGCCTGTGGAGATGGAACACGGCATGCTTTAGTACAGTACCAACAGCTGGGAGAGTTAGACCAAAAGGTGGCCACCAACTCTACCACACCTTGAATACAGTGCAGGAGCTACTAGACTTAGGAGCTTCCAAGTCCGTAACATTACTTAAAATTAGCAGGATGGAGGTTCTAGAAGCTGTTTTATCTCTGTCGCCCTGTATTCACCGTCTAAACTGGCAAACAATATTTGTTCTGACACATTAAAGCAAAATGCCTAAAAACGCAGCAGGCAAATGTGCACATTAATTCTGAAATGGCTAATTTATTCGCATTAGCTCCCAATAATTAATCTCCCTAAGCTTTCTTGATCAGTATCCAACATTACAGACAGCAAATGAACCCGTTCTATATTACCAGAGCTGCCTTCTCTTCCCACGCTGTATAGTCTTCCCCTGTAAGCCCTCCATTAATGCCAATTATGAATAGTTTGGAGGAAGAATACCTTGAGCCTCATTAAACTCAGACCAGAATTATTACAACGAAATAAACAAAAGCTTTTAAGTGGTATACACTGCATGAAATCCTTTAATGGTATCATAACCAGGTATTATTGCTATGTTTTATTTTGGTTTGTGTTTTTTTTTTTAAATGCAGCATTATTTATTCCACACACAAAAAAAAAAATTATATATATAAATAATCACACACCAAACCCAAAATGCCTCCACCAAAGTGTTAAACTGAGCATTTAATGCAATAATCCCTCGTTAAAGTTACACTGGAGATCAGCACACGTAAAAATGCTTCCTGCGGCGGTGCTCAATATTTTAGCAGACTGTATATGAGCTTTTAAACACTAGAGATTATTTCCGATCTCATGGCGACTGTAAAGAGGCTCTTGTGATTTCAGGTAACGCACAGCAGTTTAAAATGTAATGTGTGCATTAGAACAGCCTGCAATATGACTTTAAGGATTGAGTAAGGCACACGATGAAGCATACCTCATTCTCATGTGAGCTTCCAATAACATAGAAATATAGATCAATGCTGCTTTTATACACCACCGTCAGTCCCTCTAGAAGAGCAATCTCACCTAAACACGAAGGAGAGGGATTTAGAATGCAATATTAACATTGTCTATATGAAACGGCATGAACAGAGAGCACAGAATTATTATGGGTCAAGATCTAACTGCATAAATATGAATGAGATACAGGAGGTTAATAAATAAAATATAAAAAAGGATGAGACATCCTGGGATTGACCGTGACATTGCAGCGCAGATTTCCAAGAGCCATAGATTACTACCAAACACCATTCTCTTTGCTCTCCAGGAAACCACCTCAAATTCATTGCTCCGGAAAATTAGCAAGGATCAACTCGTTGTCTCCACACCACACCAGCTCCGCAACCGTCCCCTTCAACAGCAGCCACAGACCATCTTAACCCATTTTGTGTTATTTGCCCGACCTCTCCTCATCTTATCATAGACATGCACTGCGTGTTGCGATGTTAAGAAGAGTATTGAAGGTGAGATTTCTGTAATTCAGAGCTGCACAGCTTGTCAATTTCTGAATATCCCAGCTTCAGCAGATACATCTTAATTAAACATTCAGTAAACAGCTTCAGGAAGAGATATACAGAACTCCTGTCCTGTTTGTAGGCTTCCAGGACTGTAGCTGTGCAGCACTGCTAAAATTAAATCATTTCTACTGGCTATATGTGGTGCACACCGATATTGGTTACTCCACGCATACATCTGTTATCCTACACTTACTGTCTGTTCGATGGGTCTTATTGAATATATTCTTCTCAAAAGCCTTCTGCTCCTTCACCGTTGGATACGTCTCGTCGTAGTACTATGAGTGACAAGGACAGGTGTCAATAACACGCATCATATTTTATTTTCATGCATTGCTCTTTCTACTCAATGCATACTTTTAACTATTAATATTAGGGATGCACTGAAATATCGGTGGCCTAAACACAACGATCGAAAATGGCATTATCGGCAAAATGCCGAAAATAATCAGCAACAGCGTCACTGGGGTCCTGCTGCTTACCTGTGCGTAGCTAGCACGCACTGTCGGAGCAATGTCTCTTGTTCTGCCCAGGGGAAGCAGGAACCATTCTTGCTTCCCTTGGGCGAGGCAAGGGAAGTTATTTGCACAGCAGCCCCTGTGGAAGTCTGTGAGGGGCACCAAGAAATATGCAATTCAGGTAAGGGAGGGTCATGAACAAGTATGCGTGATTAAGGGGATGAATAAGTATCTGTGAATGAGTAAATTAATGAATGTGTGCGATAGCATGGATGTGTAAGGGGGGGGAGCATTTTCGGTTTTGGCCAAGTGCATCCTGCATTATTGGTTTCGGTCCAGAATTTTCATTTTGGAGCACCCCTAATTAATATGCATCTTGAGATCTATACTTGCTCGGATGGTTCTCTATTTGAGTTACCATTCAATAACCTTTATTTCTGTCCCATAGCCATCTTTTTAGCTGTGGGTATATACTTAAGTGACAGTGTTTTTTAAATTTCTTTTTTAACAAATTTAAAATGTTTTATATTAAATGCTAATAAAACATTTATAAAGCTACTATACAGGGTGTTCAAGCCTGTCTAAATTTTATCAGAAGTGTTGTGCCATGTTAATGGATGTTTACATTAAATGACATAATTTAAAACAGATCAAATCCACCATTCATCATTCGGGAATAAAATAATCAGTGGAAATAATCAAGGTATATGGTATTGTTTTAACAAAATAACTTACCTTTCCTTATTATGACTGCATACCTAATTCTTTTAACTTAAGCTCCTGAGTGGTCCTGCAAACCATGCCGAGGCTGGCTTTATGTTTGATATAAACAGCGATGTCACGATTTTAACGATTGTACTAGCAGCAGACAATTAAATTAGGTGCATGCTAAAGGTCACTACAAATGCCAAAGACAGAGGGTGGCGTAAAAAAAGAAAGAAATAGAAACAGTTACCTTAGCAAGGAGTCTCTCTCCATCGTTGTCCAAAATTAGAACAGCTTTCACTGTATAGAGTGAGGGTTCCTGCCGGAAAAAAGAAAACAGTTACTGTCATTGTTGTGCGAATGTTATTCTAAAAGGTGTGACAGTGACGTGTGTCACAGCTAACGTGCCATTAGTGCCCATTTACAGGACATGGGAGTTACACCCAGGAGGAGCATCAAGGCACATGAATAATACCAGGAAACCACTGGCTATTCTGCTTCAACGAGGTCGGTATATACTCTGTTGGATTATTAAAGCCCTCGAGACAAAGTTCTGTGATGCACTGACTTCCACATACTCACAGCCTGAGTGTATAACAGAACTTCACCTCAAACGCTGTCAGTCATAACCGTCCTTGGGTATCGGCACAATGCATCCTAGTTTCATTAGCGTAGGTATTCCTTGGAATACTACATGGGAATAAAATGGTAATTATACTAAAAAAAAAATAATGTCTTGCTTACACTACGTTAGGAGTACCGTATCAAATAGTGCTTCGCAGGGTTGCATATGGCCAACGGGTGCTACCCATAAAAGTCTTACATTTACAAAATCAAGGCTGATGGCAAAGAAAAATGGAGACAATGTATTAACAAAAATAATAAGACAAGAACAAGAACACGACGTGAGCCTCTTAACAGGAGTAACGGGCAGACTAGAAAAGTTGAACGGTTCGTATCTGCGGTCAAATTCTGGCTAATAAATTCTGTGCAGCAAGATGTATTTTCTTTCTCTATTTCTCATACATACAAGCAGGTGTGTCTGCTGCACTATATGCTATAGACTTCAATGAGATTACTTTTTTAGGGCATCACAAAAAGACCTTTTTAATTCATTCATTTAATCAGAAAACATCTCATCATTAGTGAGCCCTATGCGTTTTAAAAAGCCCTGTTAATCATCTTACAAACCCATTGCTATTGGGCCAGAAACATTACAACCCACTCCAACATCATGAGATTTATCTCACTCCTGAGGCTGTAGATAAATGAGTTGGATCGGATTGTTTCGTTGCTGGAAGGTGCAGACTTCGTAATTAATTAGCGTATTCACATTATTTACTAGTGCTTCAATTAAATATATACTGGCCTAGGCATTAAAAGCTGGATAGGCTGCAACATTGCTTCATGACATACAGCCAATTACTGAAGCTTCATGTCATTCAATTATAAATCAAAGGGAGCCTGACCATGAGGTCCTTTAATGTCGGTGGGAACAAATCATCCACAGCAGTAAACTCCAGTCCCCCAAATGATCACTAACCGATAAGCCAGTGCCTCAATGATTTTCAATGATTGGTCTGGGTTCAGAGACATTAAAAGCAGCACCTGTTACCCACAGTACAGATCCAGTACATTCCATGGTCTCCTCGCATTCACATAGACTTATCTCTTGGGGTGACCCAATGACCGATTATTTTCAGCCATGCTCCGCTGCTGGGGTTCACTGACCATCTGAGGGGGGTTACAAGTAATGATTTATCGATATTCAGTGTCCAAGTAACCCTCAATTGCCCCCTTTGATTATTAATGCATTAGCTGTTAATCTTCATTGATAATGTGGCAATAACCTTGGCAATAACCTTAGGGGGGGGTTAAATAAGGCAAGCTAAAATGAAGGGTTAAGTTACATACATTAGTGCAGACCCAATGCGACAGACTCATTTGTCCTCTCCACCGCTATAGACTGTTTGCTAGATCAAGGCTCCCAGTAGCACCACTGTTCAGCTGCGCCAGTTAAAAGGACGATCAGCGTTCTCCTCAGCCAACCCACTAACACTATGGAGGTCTGTGTCCAGTCCATGGTTCCCTTCCACCCCGTGCCACGCGTCCTTCAAAGGAGGAACGCCAGGATATGATGTTGTATCCCACCGCTCAGCAGTAAGGGAGGCAGCCACTGCTGGGGGCATATATTTGGCACCAAAGTAAATTCCAGGGCAGAAATAAAAACAATGGTCAAAACTCAAAACACAAAATGAGAGGAGTACAAGGTCTGTGTGTAGGGTTTTTTTTCCCCTTTACTCTTTTTCTTTATACTTTTTTCCTTGGACTGTATGCGCTTAATGAAGCCAATAAGTATGGCAACAAGTAGCATATTACATTCCCTGTCTTTATATTACCTACTTTACCCCCCATAAAGGAATCCAAAACAAATCATAACACCGGACAGGGACGGTAACCCAACAAAATGGAGAAATAATAGTAAAAATAAACATACAAATTCTATAAACAGGAAGTCAAGATTGCTGCTCTTTTTGTATACACAAAGCAGTTTTCTAATATATGAATGCTTTTTAAACCATAAACACCAGTAAATAAGTTAATTTAACGTAAAGAAACTTTTTTAATGGAAAAGCCACAGGTCCGCTCTAATCAGCCAACTCAATAACGCGATTGTCCACTCCAATATAGTAAATAATACTCGTAGAGACAGCGAGAGATATATATAATCACATATAATGTAATTCCTCTTATATTACCCAGGAGAGCTCTAAGTATGCTCTATGAAACCCACGACTCACATTATTAACCTACAGGACAGGTCAGCCTGTAAAGAGCAAAGATTTTGTTAAACAAATGAATTATGGAAGGTCAAATAAATGGAATATTTTTTTACGTTTCTGTTTTTACACCAAAAGTTATTATATGAAAATGCGCTGTCTACATTTGTATGCTGAGTTTTTTTTTTTTTGTTACCATTACCATAAAGTGGCTGACAAATGGATAGTTTATAACAATTTTTTTTAAGTCTTTAGGCAGTTTTGGCTAATACTGATTCAAGGTAAAATTATGTCTTATGTGACACACAAGTTTCACGATACAGAATGGGCCATAATTATAAAGGGCAATTCTGGGAAAGTTTTAAATATGAAACTATGAAAATATGAAGCCTAATTTATTGTATCCCTTTAATGATAAGTTCTTTTAACAAGACATTGTTCAACTAATTCTCCCCAACGCAGCACGTTTGTCCTACAATGAACCCGAAATGGTTTTAAAATGGCACTGGTGTACCTCTTACTGCATATGCTATACAAGCTGAGAGATCCAGCCTTAAACATGCAAGTGACTCGGTACACTACACGTATGTTTTAATATATGTCAGGCAAGCTAGACTGCTTTCCAATATATGTGAATAATTATACAAAGTTGAAGTTTGGAGCGGCCAGTGCTACAACCACAAATACAGCCACCCAAAGTGCATCAACATATATGTTCCCAGTACACACACACATATATATATGAGATATATATATATATATATACAATGCATGGTGGGTGATAGCAGGCAATGCATTGCTTACCAAGACAGAAGTTACCCTACCGACTACTTCATTGTTCATTATGAAGGGCAACCTCTAGCAGGGGCCGGCATCATTCAAAAGAAATATCCAAACAAATATCACAAGGTAATAAACGGGTTTTCAAGTGCTGGTAAAATACTAAGTATTGACACGCGGTTTATATCACAGAGCAAATCTATTATTATTATTACACTGTATATGTCACCATCACACTACTCAGCACTGTACGATGTTTTCAGTATGCTCATCTTTTAGCAGAATTTATACAAAATGCTTAATAAATGATCCAGTCTACTTATCGACCCAATTCCCCCGCTGCATGCATTATTCCCACATACAGTTACCGTTAGCGTGAAGGGCGTATTACATAATATTGAGCTGTGGTAACGGAGAGACTCCTGAAATCACCCCCAGTCATTACATTTGCCCCCCAGCCTCTGGTGGTGGCCCAGAAATCATTCATGGGTTTCCCCAATTTCATGAAACTTAATGATCTGGAAGGGGCAGCGGCCTCCTCTGAGGTTTGATGGGGTACCGAGGGAGAACTTTTGATCTGCCCCCTATATATGTAGCACAGAGGTTATGGTCACTTAGTAGTATGCGGGGATAAGCCTACTTATGGGCAAGCTGAATGCATTTCATTGAAAAGGATGGCAGGTAAACTCATGCTGGGCGCAGGGGCTGCTCTGAGCGGCCTGCTGCCCCAACACACGCCCTGGATGTGGTCCTGATTAACTCGCGAAGAACGTGCTACATTACGCTTCATAACACAAACATTCTCCTCCGCGTAAACATTAACTCGGGTACCCGCTAACCCATTTCACAGCCGGAACCCGGGCCCTTACTTACTAGCAGCACCGCATCCATCTTGCTCTGTCCTGCCGACGTGGAGCAATACCCGGATTGGCAGACCAAGGTGACAATCATCAAACGAAACCACGCCTCCATCTTCAGGATTGGGTAATGCTTGGGAAAGGCGAGTGTAGCTCTTCATTGAAGTTTTTGATTTGTCGGAGCCGTCTAATAGTGACAGTAAAAGACTCGTCGTCTTACAGGTTGAGGCGGAAGTTGCTGCCATTGGGCCACCGGTTTCCATGGTGGTGACAAAAGCCTTTCCCAGTTGGCTGACAGTTACGTAACATGGTTGATTTACGATGAGTGAGGCTGATATTATTTTCTGATTGGACCCTTTCGTAAGGCCTCGATTACCAATCATAACTATAGTTAAGGGAACTGGTATGTGATTGGGTAGAGCGTTCTCTTGGTAACGGAGACGTAGCTTCCGCTTTGTTGTTGCTGTGTGATGTGTTGGACCGGCTGATGCGCGTCTCTTATGTATTTTTCTCTTTAAGGGATCTTTCTTTTTGCAACCGAAAACCTCTCATCTTCTCCTTGATATCCCGAATATCTTGGGCCTCGCAACCAGGGCCGAATCAAAGCTCTGATGGGTCCTGGGCATAAGATATAATAGCGAGGGACCCTTACACACTAATGCCCATAGACACATATGCACTGCTCATGTACACACATATACAATGCCCTTATACACACCACCCATAGACACACAATACGCATACTCTGCCCGTATACATGCCTGCCCATACACATACATACTGGCAGCTTACAGCACCCCTTTCTCCCCGTTAGACACACTCGCCTTCCTCACTATCCCCTACTAGAGTTTGGTGCCGGCGAAAAGTTCATGTTTGTTTTCAGGGAAGACATTTTAGTCGTACGTCATTGTTCGAAAAAGATTTGTCCAACATTATTGTTTTCAAAAATTACATTTGTTGGTCGGGGTTGCCATGGAAACAAGAAATAAACGTGTAGTTGAACTAAAATGGCCAGATTCTCCTCCTCTTAGAATAGTTAAAATGGGGGCTGGGATGAACAAAGATTTCCGTATTGGGCACATTCGTTTTTCATTTCTTTCGTCCAGTATTGCATTCATTCATTCGTTATTCGGACGAAAAGGTAAAATTCGTCCTGCTAGTCCGGAATTGGGACAGAGGTAGAGCTTGTCAGGACAGCAGGATTCAAGATCACTGGGACATGCTGTCTGCAGTAAGCCTCCCCGGCGAGCAAATACTTCTCAAGCTCAGCCCCAATTCACTGGGGGAGAAAGTTGTGAAGTATGTCAGGGACTCTCATCAACAATGTAGGCCCTGGGCAAAGCAATGCACTGGGGCCCCTACCCCCCAAAAAAAAATAGAAAATGTGAGGAAGTATGCATATGTGTGTATGTGTAAAGGAGGGCTAGCTGCTTTCAGTCTGGCAGCAAGGATATGATGTTGCACAGTGGATACCCATCCACACACACACTGCCCTTACAAATGAATGTCCATACACACACTTATACAGATACACTGCCCTTACACGCACCTGCCTATACACACATATATGTATACACTAGACTTGTGCATTCGTCTTCGGGCGAACATGAAAACGAGCACGAAGAGGCCGTTTTTTTGTTCGTTCCGAAGGAACGTAGAACAGAATACAGTGCCGGCAAACCGAAGACGAAGACTCACAATCACGAAGAATCGAATCGCCAAAATTTCAAACAGGAGTGAGCTGATCCTCGTCTGTCCAATCAGCTCACTCTTGTGACGTAACGCTAAGGGTCTCGTCCAATGCCTGTGCTGCTGTTTTTTGAATTCTGAAGGCGCCTTTATAAGACCAGAGCTTGCCTGAGAGATCCATTCATTTTTCGCTGTGACTGCTTTGGCAACACTGCTGTGCTGCATCCGAGCGTTACAGAGAGAGATTGTTCTGTTCTGTGTGAGACTGGTAAGCCTTAGCCTGCCATTTCTCACTGTGTACTTCATCCTCACTTCAGTGCTACTTAATTAATATATTTAATAATAATAATTTGATTAATTTAATTTTTTTAATTTAATTTGTCATCAACTTTAGTGTAAGTGCTGTTGAGTTGACAGTGCACCCAGTGCCTCAGTGGCACTGGGGTGCCCTTGCCCTGGGCTGGCACTAGTGCCTATTGCCTGTCCTGCTTAAATAAATTAAATAGAATTTATAAATTACAATTTAATAGAATCTATAATTTAATAGTTCATTATAATATTATATATATATATATATTTGTCAGTTATATATATATATACTATAGTATACTAGTGTAGAGTGTACTGTAAACATTCATCTACTAGTGTCTAATTTAAAATCAGTAATATTAATTAATATAATTAATAATTGAATTCATTATAAAATTATATATGTATTTGTCAGTTATAGTTAGTAATAGTATACTAGTGTAGAGTGTACTGTAGACATTCAAGACATCTACTAGTGTCTAATCTAAAATCAGTAATATCAATAATTCTCTAATTCTTTCTTATCTTAATAGTTAATTAAATTAGCTATAAATAAAAGTAATAATATTAATTAATTACTACTAGCGTATAGTTCAGCTAATCTTATTAGTTCTGGTGCTGCAGCGCTATAGTTTGTGCTTTGTTTTAGCAACAGTAAGAGACCAAGTCAATTTTTCTTAATTAATCTTTCATTTTATTTCATTTGTTTTGCTCACCTCAGTCCATCAGTGAAGTGAACTTGTTGGGCTAGTGAGTGCAGCCGCATAAGTGCTGTGTTTTTTTTTGATCAGCAAGCAGTGACGTTAACTGTTTTGCAAAGATTTTCTCATTTATTTTACATTTTATTTCAATTTTATTAAAAGTACCCTTAGTGTTTTGCTCACCTCAGTCCATCAGTGAAGTGAACTTGTTGGGCTAGTGAGTGCAGCAAGCAGTGAAGCTAACTGTTTTGCTGTGACATTTTATTTTATTTCTAATTCTTTTCAAGAAAAATTGACTGTGACGAGCTGTACTAAGCAAAGCTTCAAGCTACTAGCTGTAGTACTAAAATAATTCTAATCTTCTTTAATCTTAATCTATAATATATTATAAATAATAATATTCTAATTCATAATCTATAATATAAGTAATTCTAATTCTAAATTCTAATTCATAATCTATATTCTTCTATCTATAATACATAATATATATTAGTAAATTAGTTCTAATCTATTAATATTATATAACTTAATATTAATTAAGAAATCATATACTTAATCTGATTTAACCTCACTTTAGCTTAGTGGGTTTGAGAGCGTCTGCCTAGAGGTAGACTTATAGTAAGGAAATATAGCTTTAGGCTAGCATAGTAGTAGGCTAAGCTCTTAGGCCCGTGTAAATTCAAATTAAAAATAAAATACTGCTAGTTATAAAATAGTTAATCTTGAGTTAACAATTTAAATAACTTTAGCACTTTGGCAGATTGCACACAACAGCACAGTGCAGTAGTGCATAGTTTTACTTAGTAGCACTGAAGAGAACTTCCTCTATTTTTTTTGTCTTTAATTTGTTTTTCCTTTTTTTTGTTTTTATAGTTTTTTAAACACTACACTACACTACACTACACACACAACACAAAATTTGAAATGGATCCTCCTTTTGGGACTAAGGAGGGACAAGCTCCATCTACCACCACCACCACCAGCACCACCACCAGCGCCAGTTCTAAGATGCAGCCTTTGCGTCAGTCTAGTCGGCCAAGTAGGCCAAGCTCTCGCTTATCATTTGGGGAAGCATTGCTTGAAGGATTATCAAGTAAAGGAAAGGCACCAAAAGCAGGCAGTAGTAGTGCGGCTAGGCCTACAAGCTCTATGGTTTTTTACGGAAAGCCTAAAGCACCAGCAGCACGTTCAAAGTTAAAGGGTAGCACAAGTAGTACTAGCCCAGTGACTAAAAAGAAGTGCCTTTTGCCCCAAGCAGCATCTTCCCCATCCACAAGCAGCATGCAAGGTACCAAGCAGAGCCAAATTAGCAGCAAGACTCAGAGGGGTCCCAAACCAAAGCGATCTCATTCCTTTGTAGGGAAAACCACCACCCCCACCTCTACCGCGTCTACCACCACTAGTGCTGCGCCTACTGTTCCCACCGGTACCGCCACGCCATGTCCTTCTAGTACCTCTAGCAAGCCACCAAGTTCTTACAATATTTTTATAAAGACAGTTAGAGATGGCTACACATAGTACTGGAAATCCAGCTAGCGAGGTACCAGAGGAGCCTGAGACTGAGAGGCCAAGTGTAGAGTCTGTTCTTCCTGCTCGCACTACTACTACTACTAGTCACGATATCAGTCTTAGCTCCAGCCTAGCAGGAATTCCATTTGATCTGGCTAATGAAGAACTAGACTATGAGGAAGTAGAGGAGATTAGTGGCCAGGAATCAGATTCCTCAGGGAGCAGTGTACAAATGACTAGTGCACAATTTTCCCCTGAGCCTCCACCTTCTCCGCTGCGATCATCACCACCACCAGCAGCAGCAGCAAAACCTACCAAATCTGCTAGACTTCAAGCAATTAGCAGTCCCACTATGGCCAGTACTGGTAGTACCACCAGTGCCACTACTACCACCACCACTAGTTCTGCCGCTGTTCATCCACCCCGAGCAGTACAAGCAGCACCCAAGGCACACCCCAAGGCTATGCGCGCCCCAATTTGGGAGCACTTTGAAAATGTGGAAGAAGGGCGCTATGGAAAGTGCAAACACTGTGGGAAGCTAATAAGCAGAGGGAAAGTGTCTGGCCATTTCACCAGTGCTAGCATGAAGC
>VKOC01000002.1:41650109-41670007 GCA_009364415.1 Spea multiplicata | reverse complement strand
GTGGCCCATTGCGCCACCAAACCGGCTGCAAGCGACATTGAAAGCGGCCATGGTGCGGCATCACTCCGCTGCCGCCTAATGAAATTAAAGCGGCCCGGCCTGCGCACCCCGCACCGCCCAATGGCCTTGCCTCAGCTCTTCGTCCCACCCCTTTTAAACTGATAGCCAGATATTCTCCTTCAGGATTTAGGTAGAGAGCAGAATTCAGTCCCCAGAAAATTATCTCAAAAGTCTTGGGGTCATCAAAATGTTGTTGTTTTTTTTAGCAAATGTGAAACAAGCGTTTGTGTTTTTTTTGGACAGTAGTGATTTTCTCCTTACAACTCTCCTATGGATGCCTGTGGAATCATTAACACTGACCTTAACTGAGGCCGGTAAGTTCTTTACATTTTAGTCTGGGTTCTTTTGTGGCCTCTTGGATGAGTTGTCGACATGCTCTTGGAGGAATTCTGGTAGGTCAGTAAATCCTGGGAATGTTCACCACTGTTTCAAGTTTTCTCCATTTGTAGATGGTTATCACCATGGTTCACTGGACTCTCAGAGCCTTAGAAATGGATGTCAAGATGTCAATGAGTTTTTTTCCCATCTGTTCTTGTGGATCATGTTCTGCATTTAGCCTACTTCACTTTGCAAGGCAGGTGTATACAGTAATATAACTCCTCCAGCGCTGTATACAGTAATATAACACCCCACCGCTGTATACAGTATTAAAAAAACCCCAGCGCTCCATACAGTAATACCCCCCCCAGCTTAATTGATGCTAAATTCAACAGGACTTCCAGTAATCATTTCTGGGTGTATATGGTGAAATTGAACCAATTAAGAATTAAAGTTGGTTAACTGGTTGATTTAGTAAAACTTTTTCACATAGGGCCAGGTAGGGTTGAATAGCTTTTTACCCTCCAAACATAAAATCATCATTTTTAAAACTAAGTTGTGTTTACTCTGTTTATCTTTGTTAAATTCATTTGATGATCTGAAACACTTAAGTGTGACAAACATAAAAGGAACAGAGAAGGGGCAAATACCTTTTCACAGCACTGTATAATATAATCAACCAAACTAAAAATACACTTTTTGATTCTTTACTCATGGTTACTTTGGTATAGCATAGTTTTGGAAATGTAAGGGTCTAAGCATTCCGATTGGATCTCATCAAGCAGGATAGGGACAGTTTTGGCCCAAGTAAGTGAATCTTAGATTGTAATATAGATTCTATATTCTTATAGTGAACAAGAAAGTGACAAAAGCCCTCCACTGTACTAAGCACGGCAAGCATTTTAAAATACACTTAAGCCAATAGGGACATGCCTAAGACCAAAATAATCACATCTAAAAGCTCAAAAGGCCATAATTTTTAACTATTTTACACATTTAACCTTTTGGCTTGTTTCATAACATCTACACCTTAATCATATGAAAAGGAATCTGGTATCTTGAGGGCAAGGTGATACCAAGAAGGTGCTGCAGGTGAAAAGTGGAAGTATGAGGCTTCGCAATTAATGTCAAGGGAATGTCACGGCTGTTGTTCGTTTTCATGTGCCTTCCAGTAATGACATTTATTTCTGTGTCAGAATGAAGATTTTACACAAGAGCAAACCTTGCACAACAAGATGGGGAATTTGACAATTGGGTGATAGTGATTTCCACATAAAGGGAAGACCTGTTGTGCAATATACAATGTCATTTTGGGAACATGCTAATATATACTGGATATTGCAAGACGAATGTCAAAAACATGTGATAAGTTGCAACATTGTTTTAAATGTATATATATATATTTATATATACTTACTTGGACAATATATCTTCCTTAGTTGTATTATAGAACAGATTTATTAGTGTGGTGGTATAAACACAAAGTTAGTAACATAGTTCATAAGGTTGAAAAAAGACCAAAGTCCATCAAGTTCAACCTATATACATATTGTGTCACTACTGTGTTGATCCAGAGTAGTTCAAGTTCAAGAGTACAAACCTCCCATTATCATATACATTCTTTCTTAGTATAAGGCATTCCTTCTTTTCTTCCGCGTCTCTCCTTTGTAGGTAGCGGAAAATGACTGGAGATGAAAATTGGTACTGGTACTTTAAAGCCAGTGGTTAAAAATATTAAATGCATGTAGCCATCTGGAAGATAGCTGGAGACACGCTACACTCTTACATCAGCATTCCCTTTACTTATTTCTATTTTGGTGCCCATCTTGCTTGCATAGTCTGTGGACCATAGCACCGGATTCATAACTCTTCATCTCTTACACATCCACTCTTTCTACAAGTGTTTCTCCAACAGAAATATGATTTTTGTTCACTGAAGTATTAGCCTGAGGTTGAGAATTCTCTTACACTTATAGCCTTTGTCGGCCATTCTATGTCTGGGCTTCCATCATGGATGGGATTATCAGTATTTATTGATTTATTTAGCACCATCATATTACTTAGTGCTTAAGAATGAGATAAGGAGTTCGGGACATCCTTGCTTTCTTATTCTGGTTATCTTGTATGTCCAATGACTCCACATCAGAACATGCTGAGCAAAATTCAGTTTTCTTTATTACTTCCAAATGGTTAATTTTGAAAATGAGCTTCCGCTGTATTTTTAGAGTTATCACCCAATGAGAAGTCTTTAATGACATTGATTAATTTTCTGTTTTCCAATAATGTCAGTTTTATGTATTTACAATATTTGTGTCTTACTCCATGTAGTTTAGATCTGTTATCTTAATCCAATTAACCAGACACAGAGTCCTTATCACACTTCCCTGTACTAAACAATATAATATCTCAGACCTTATCTTGTGGCCGGACTAGCAGAATGACTGAGGTTAATTAAGACAGGACATTATAAACACCATCAACTACCTACAATGGTGACATACTTTTCTTCAGTACTTGACTACATTATAATATACCACGCTGTATTTAATGCTGAAAGAATTATAAATATATATTTGCATGGGTCTTTCCCTTTTGAGTTTATCTATTGAGTTGAATAATGTCAGAGTAGCTAATGCCGTTGGCTCACGTGATGCTGCGCTGTATGTTATTAAAAATGATCAATTATAGAGGCTGCCATACTGATTTTTCCTATACTAATCTTGTGAGCTTTATTGTTTCAGGAAAAAAAACATATACTTTTATTAAATCACAAATTATGGAACTAGAAAATGGTAAGTAAATGTCTCTATAAAAAAATATGCCATGATAAAATTAGCTATGATACAATTTTAATATATATCCCACTTAAACACTGTTACCTACAAAAGATTTCTTTTGACCAAACAGGGAACAGACCCAAAAGGCAGTTGTACAGCACGATAGAACACTGTACCTGGAATGAAGGGGCCCAGGAAACGTGGCTGAAAGGTCCTCAGGCAGGATACATCGCAGGGCCCGGGACACATGGCAGGGGTCCTCAGATAGGGCACACGGCTGGAAGCCCTCAGACAGGGCACATGGCTTGGAAGTCCACAGGCAGGGCACACAGCTTAGACAGGGTTCAAAACGAAACAATGCAAAGGCCAGGAACACAATGCTCTAGCACTGAGGTTAGGATAATGCCTAGTTTATATTGGGCCTAATTGCTTGAACGAGGGGCAGGTGTGTCAAGAGCATGCAGAAATAGTAGTAGTAGTAGATTCATCTGCAATCCATAAGGTTGCTGTTTCAAATCCTTGCGAATCCTGACACATAGTTACATAGTACATAAGGTTGAAAAATACCAAAGTCCATCAAGTTCAACCCTTCTACCTAACCTTCTTACTTTGACCCAACTGACATCTAACAATGCCCTTGCCTGCCCTTTAACGCCCCCATGTCTGTCTCCAACTGTATCCCCCCAATGAAAGTGTGCATTTTTGGATTTATGTAAATAGGACATCAGAAGTAATATGTTCCTATCAACTATTATCGAGCAACTGCTTCCAATAAAGCTGGCCGTCTGTGGTGATCTCTACTGAATGGAGAAGGTAGATGCTTCTTCAACTAGTTGCCCTTCCCAATATTACATGCAGATAGTAGGAGCTTCTCTGATTGGTCTGAGGAATATTATGACTAAATGTGCACAAACCAGTAGTATCCAATTACACCAGTACTCATAAACCACGACTGTACAAAATGTACAGGACCAACATATATCAACTAGGAGTAAAGCTGGTCTTGGTCTTATTTGTCATGAGTGGAGAAGCGCATGTTGAGTTGGCTTAACAGTTTGGTCCGTATAGTTGTTTTCAAGCCACACAAACAAGCTCAGGCTCACTTTGTACCACTCAAGCTTTCCCTTACCTTAAATTGGTACTGCACAGAATGAATGAGACTGGCACCCACCAGCTGGTATTACATCAAATCCCCTACACTAGTAGCCACTAATTGATGCATTTCAACAGCTTAGAAGGCTTCAGCCAAAGCAAAAATTATACCTAAAACAGTTGCAAATGCTCCTTGTGGTTATGTGGAAATACTGGTTAAAATTGCTGCATGTGACCCAAATTGAGCAAATTCAACTACTCCAAAAGGAAATTTGCCCTGCAAATGACCAGCAATGTATCCGCAGTTCTAATGCCAGATATTGCTTCCACAAATACGTTTACGCAAGTCTGTGTTAAAAATTGCACGTGTTTCAGTCATACTGTAGCCTGCAGAGGTCAAAAACAAGTGAATTAATTAAAGGGAGCTAAATATATCATAGCATCAATAACATTCACAATTATGTTAGAAAGTTAAGATTGCAAAATTGTATTAAAATAATTTTTGTGATCATTGTTTATTTTAAGAGATCATCTTGTTGCATGGATGTTGGTTCATTGTATTTTCACATATAATTCTATTGTTCTATCTGAACTATATGATCTTAACACAGAACACAAATAAAGGTACTAGTTGATTTCATTATTTTGATTCGCTATTACATAATTTTACTAATGGCCCCAGCAGCAAACCAGTTCTGAACTTCCTATACTACTAGAACTGCAAATTCATGGGAAGATCGCCTTCTTTTCTGGGGATATGCTTCATTATCGGACTAGGTTTGTCCCAGACACAGTAGGGACTGGGAGGCCAAATATCTCTCCCCTGCCCAGAGAAAAAAAAAGTAAGTGACCTGGAGACCCAGGGAAGCAGGAAGTTTGTAGGTATACTTTGTAGCGCATGTTGCTTTTGTGTTTTCCCATACATTTACTACACACAATAAGTACATTATAAATTACATTTCTCAGATTTTAGGGAGGAAAGCTATATGGTAGACATGCTGTAATGAATGAATTGGTTAGAATAATACCTTGCTTTCTTTTTCGAATACTCCTGTGAGGGGCAATGATATTACAGGTTTTTTTTTCTTTCGCCACACCTTAGTCGGACTTTCCGTTAGAGCAGTATTTAATCAGCACACTACCTGTGCCAGTTCTGCCCATAAAAAAGGCTACCTGTGCCACCTCTGTCCCTGAAACAGCCTACCTGTGCCAACTCTGCCCTCCCTAGTCAGCCAGCCAGCCTGTCCCATTTCTGCCCCTAAACACTCACTCACTCATTCACTCTCCCGCACTCCCTTACCTTTTTTTGCAGAGTTCACTGGTCCGGGGACCAGCTGGGGCCTGGCAGATGTCTATGCGGCCTGACGGCCTCCTAACGTGGGCTCGCAGCTTACTGTTGTGGGGCACTGCACAATTTCCAGGCACCACAGTGGTAAGCTCCGGGCCCACGTTAAGCGGCCGTCGGACCACCGGGCACCCCCTGATGAGTGGCACCCAGAACGGACCTCCCCCCTTCAGATAAGCTACTGACTCCAGGGATTCTTTAGTAGGTAGGGAGTGGGAGAGAAGTTGATAGGGACCGAGGAGTGGGCCAAACACAGCTCCCCTAGCCGGAGAAAGGTGAACGTAAACAAGAGACCAAGAGAAACAGTGCTTCCCGGAGAGAGTTCCGAGATATAGTGATATGTTCATAACTTACATATGCTGCGTTGCGCTAGGTCGCAGGGAAAGACACTGATGTTCTTAAGGTACATCTTTTTCTGGGTTATTCCTAAGAGGAACTTGGTTATCAATCCACATAAAATAAGCATTGGTCCAAGTAATTTAAACCTTTGTGTCAGCCCCGCAATTAGTTGAACCATCACGTCAGCAGTTTAGATGTAAATTGCTCATTATCACTATTCCAACTATCTGAACTAACCAGTTATCACAGTGTCCAATAGATCAGCAATTGTATCACTGCCCCTGCATGCTTAGGGTTCTGTAGCCCCCTTGCCAACAGTTTAAAATAACAAGCAGTTTAACTCCATAAAACTTCCTCTATTTTTCTGAGAATTTTATACTTTGTAATATGTGTTGCTATAAAAAAAAATATACATCGCAATAAAAATATGCTAACTCAAGATTGCTGGTTCTAAATCGCTGTTTTACCATCTGCCCCTCGTTCTCTGTGCCTGGCTCACTGCAATATATTTTTGCTGAGCTCAGCGAAATCCATCTAGATGAAATTTATACCCTGTATAATTTAATTCATTCTACTTTGCATCTGCATCTATTTATAATGAAATTACTTTCTGGGTAACAATTCTTCTTTCGGAAATCTCGTGGGCCTGTATCATCTTGACATATTAACCCCTTCACCAACGATGCAACACGTTTGTAGCTTTGTTTGCCAGTGATCTCATATTAGAACACTTTTTATATATTGCTTGCATGCTTTGTATTTTCTCACAGATAACAATTCCTTTTTTTTCTTAAGGTCCGGGGTAACTCATGTTTACCGCCTTCCATTGAAAGAAAGGTGAACAGGTGTTCCAAGTTGTATGGCCTCAGTGGGAATCGTGTCCTCAATCTTTTCTATGTATTCATGGGTCCTAGACAGCTGCCCCTTTGGATTTCCATCAAGATTACCTTGATGGTGGCCATGCCTCATGCCTCCTTTTATCCATCATTTATAGTCATTTGCTCATTTGCCCATTCTATTTTTAAGCACTGAAGGGGCAATCAGTGGTCTTGGGGTCTAGGAAGGACTGTAAGTAAGTGTAGTCATGATTACATACAGCATACGGGCAACAAGTCCACAATGAGTCGGCATTGGGATAAAGAAGTATAAGCAAAGACTTCAATTAATGTGGTAACATAAATATATACCCTTTAACAGGTTTAAACAGAACAAGATATAAGATATACTACAACTATGATGATGACAATGTTAATAACATACTGATTGTTAATCATTTCCACGTGTAAGTCGATAAGGGAGTCAATGCTATTTCTCAACTACATAATTTTGAAGAATGCATGCAAAAATAACACTTCATAACCAACTCAACTCCAAAAACACAAACCCAAAAAACTGTCAAATACAGGTATGCTTTTAGCGTGCATGTGACCATCACAGCCAAGGGTGGACTGTTTCCATATCCCAACCACCGTTTGGCCAATCAAAGGAAAACTCCAAATTAATATTAGCCCGCAATACAAAACCATATTCTTCAGGGCTGAGAAAAAAAGGTGTTGCTGTCTGAAAGATTAACTGAAAAGGACAAGTTTACAAATGCGGTGCGCAGGTGGCGGTCCCGCCGACATTACATTCAATGGCTTGGAGGAGATGCTCTGGCAAGTGCAACCACAGTAGCCCCCTCCTTCATACCATGGAGAGTGAGAGTTGCAGTGAAGAGGTGGCTCTGTGCGAGCTGCTGGGCTGCTGCCACCCTACTACTGCATGGTCATGCTGGGTGACAAAGTTCCTAGGAGCCTGGGCCCTGTGAACATCCGCTTTAGCGTGTCTCGGACTGCCTCCCTCCTTTTCAGCCATAGTTTTATAGGTAATACGAAACACAACATTTGGAGTAGGTTATTGGAAGCCCGTGCCCTTATTATTATTTATTGTTTTATATAGCGCCATCAAATTCCGTAGCGCTGTACAATGGGTGGACAGGACACAACAAGTAGTATGTAACATAACATTTTGACTTACAGAGATAACAGGTGAGGAGGGCCCTTACAATCACTTTATTATAATTATTAGCATAAATGGCAGCGGCATTGTTCTCTCAGCCCTTCTCAGACAAATTTGACTGCTGTGAAAATGTGCTCCGTGACGGCTGGCCAGTTACTTATCTTAGTGTACAAAACACTACGGCTACCAAATGAAGCTTATATCAGCATAATTTGCTTCTCCACGAACCCTCCAGGGAAAATCAACTGGAATTTTTTTTTTTTAGATATTTTACTCTATGTGGTTTTACAAATCAATAAAAAACATAATCAAAAGGGGATACAGGGGATGTCCCTTTAGGAGAAAAATGATGTTCCTGGTACTTATTCCAGCAGCGATGTAATTATGACTCTGGGCATTTTCCACTCTGACAACATGAGACAATATCAAACATTAAATTAAAGAACAAATAGTGTGGACAGTGAATCACCGAACCCACTTCCAGATATCCTTCCTCTTATATAAAACCGCTGGTTGCATCAAGATATCAAAGTTTAAGAATAACATTTCTCTTCTTAAAATCTAAGACAGAAAGTTATGCAACTATTTTCAGTGGGTGACGCAACATGTTTTTTTTATTAATCTAGAAAGAGGGTGTTTTTCTTGATTGCATTAATCTATGTCTAAAAGTCAATGTTAATCATACCAAATGATGAGGCCAGACAGCATTACACATCTATTTTTCAAGAAGGAAACGGCTGAAATTTGAGTCATAATGACACAACGTCCCTCTCATTGTCTGGAGAGTTTCTTTGTTGGAAAGGTGCAAAAAACACCTTAAAGTAAACACTAAAACAAAACCTGTATTGTGCAAACAGAATAAATTGAACAAAGGATATAGTGCTACAATTTAATGAATAGTGCGCCTTACCTAAATCACCCTAGATTTACTTGTATATTAGTTGTAGTCAAGGAAAATAAATCAGAGTGACGTAACTTTATTAGAAACTCGTATCTCCTAAGGGGCTTCTTATATTGAAGACCCTAAGAAGTTGCCTTATCTGCTTAGGCTTCACATTACCCCTGAATATAAATATAAAAAAAATCAAGGTAAATGAGTCATATATAATTGTTTTTGTTGGACATTGTACTTAAGAACTACTATTTGTTACTGACTCTACTTGGTGCTGGATTTGATCAATATAATAAACCAAAAGTAATTGTAGGGAAATCACAATAGACACTGTGATTGGCCCAGATTTAAATATGGGCTTTTCTGGGGGACAAAAGCCAAAGAAAGAAAGCGGAACACCAGCTTGGTTTAATCAATAATCACTAATCAATAATTAATATGACTAATCAATTAATATCTCGCAAGCAAATATCCTATTACATGTTTAATAAAATATTGTATGTACAGTGCTGTGGAATCTCGTTGCAAGATAACGTATAAACATAAATGAAGAAACAATAGTGTCATTTTTGAGTGCTTGGCAAAGTTAGCTCAAGCTCAAAGTGTCAAGTCTATTTCTAAAAAAATGTGCTGATTTCTTTCAAATGGATGAGAATTTGAAAAATTAATGCACTTGTAGATAAGTTTTAATTGAAAGAAAAGAGTGACGAAGCAAGTGCATATTTTAGTCGAAAGTTGTTATCGTTCACTGTTACAATTATTTGAAAATGTACTTATTTTTGTGGTTGCCCCGATATGATTTTCATAGGATATACCAATTATGAATTACTATTCGTTTAATGTGGTTTAACCAATACGTTTGATTGTTCTAATGGTACAATAAGAGGGAACTAGCACAAACTTTATAAGCACTCGCTGAAAAGGGCAGACAATAGCTAAGCTGATAATAACTATTTTTACCAAGAGAATTTTATTATGTATACAGTGATTGTGATTCATTAATCCGTTGTTGGTGCCTTTATGCAGGGATAACCATTGGTGGTATCCTGGCTTTATTTTTCCATTTTAAAAAGCATAGAAACAAAGAACTTCAGTGGAGTCTGTTCTGGTTTGAAAGATGATAACCTAATTTCCACTCACAATGCTGGTTCATTGTAAACCCGGAAAACTCCCTTTTATGTTTCATTATTAACCCCTTAATGACAAAGCCCATACATGTACAGGCTCAAAATGCATTGTTTTCAATGGGTTTAGGGACCGCCCATTGTCCTTAAGGGGTTAAATAATAATTATATGGAAAAAGATACACCGCTCAGCCATAACATTATGACCAGTGACAGGTGAAGTGAATAACACTGATAATCTTATCATCATGGCAAACAGGCAAAATGGGCAAGTTTAAGGATCTGAGCAACTCTGACAGAGGCCAAATTGTGATGGCTAGACGACTGGGTCAAAGCATCTCCAAAACTGCAGCTCTTGCAGGGTGTTCCCGGTCCACAGTGGTCAGTACCTGTTAAAAGTGGTCCAAGATAGAAAAATCTGTCAACCCGGGATATGGGCATCCAAGGCTGGCCCATGTGGTCAATTCCAACAGTCGAGCTAGTGTAGCTCAAATTGCTGAAAGAGTTAATGCTGGTTCTGATAGAAAGGTGTCAGAACACACAGTGCATCAGTGCTGCGTAGCAACAGACCAGTCAGGGTGTCCGTGCTGATCCCTGTCCACTGCCGATAGTACTTTCATGAGCACCCCCCATTTCATTATTATTTTTGCACCCTCATCCCAAGGCCCAGGGAAATAGGTGGAAGGAATAGGGACCCATATTACGAAGCAGGACTTGTGTATAAGAGGTAGTCTAAAACTAGAGAGTGGGAGGCTAAGATGTAGGGTACATACCTTTTACTTTACTGAGACGATGCAAGATAAGTGGTACAGGTTCCTAGCAGACGTGCTAGAGGCTTATACGGTAAGGGAAGTTTAAATTAAGGTATGGCCCAAATCTAAATGTCTGAGTCTTTAGTGCATGAAAAAACGGGCAGATTAGATGGGCCATCAAGTTCTTTGTTTATATGAGCTATACACTGACAGACATCCTATGAGCTTCACACAATAAAGACTAACTATGATATTAACAAAAGTATATTTATTATCAATTACTGTAACATTTATTAGCAACATTCTGAAATATAATAGTGTGATAATCAACGCTTTTTGGAGCAATTCATTTCCCCTCAAGCTGTAACCTTGGGGTAATGAAATATGTATGAAAAAGCATAGAAACATAGAATTTGACATTAGATTAGCCCATCTGCCCATTTTGAAGCCTTCCATGTGAAGGCTCAGACCTTAATCAGTCCTTGATCTTGTCATAGATTCAGGATACCTTTAAGCCTATCCCAAACACAAGATATGTATAGATCGAAACATACCTTATACATCTTACAGTATATTGGAAATTTACATAACGCCACAAAATAGTTTTCTAAAGAGCCATCTAGTCACTTTACAAATTGCCAGGTTGTTTTTAAACACACTTTTTATATTATATTATTTATATTATAGTATACATATTTTGTAGTAACAGTTAAGATTCCAATAGTTTGAAAGGTGTTTATGGAGTCCGCTTCTACTTTAAGTTCCATTCTATAGAGTATCTATATGAGTGTATAAAGTTTTGTTGTTGCACACCGTTCTAAAACCTAAGGTATATCTAGATGTTTGTTTGAGCAGATAAATCCTTACCTGTTGTTTCTGTCAAATTGTTATGTTAAATACTACTTGTTATGTCTTGTTGTACAGCACATCAGAATATGATGGTGCTATATAAAATAATAACTATATATATATATAATATTATAAAATGTATTAATAATGCTCAGTTACAAGTGAAAAACTAATTGCATAATGTAACCTGCAGAGGGCAGCATAAGCTTGAGAGAAGATCATTTCAGGCTACACTGTATGAATCTACCTAAATATTGACTTCTAAATTCTAAATCGTGCCCACATTAGCAGAATCAAGTGAACCATTTCTGTAGAAGAAATAGAAAGCACCACCATGACCACCTATAGACGTAGCAACCACTGTATTATCATGATATGAGGAGAGGCATATCCAAAATAATGTTTAAAGGCTGATTATATCAGTTATTGCTTCTCTCTTACACATTCCTCAAGAGCACATTGGTTATTTTTGAATCATCTCTTAAAGAGAAGGGGATGGAGAGGAGGCATCTTGGGGAGCTTTATAATTATTATTATATTATTTTCAATTTTTTTCATTACAATTTCTATTGTTTATTTTTTTAAGTTTTTGGAATTTTTTCTCACTCCCCCATGCAGATCGCACAGGAAGCAGGGTGTCATATCAGTGTGTGTCACACAGCTCGGGGGTGTTGATCCATGATCTCCAGTAGGATCTCGACAGATATGCCACAGGCTTCAGATAGCCTGATACCTTGCACAGTATGTGTGTGTGTAGTGGTGGGGGTGCAGGGCCACTTCTCAACCAAAAAGCACCCCAGCCCAGAAGTCTCTTTGTCATCCCCCTATTAACACACTATGTCTTTTTTTTTACATTCAGAATTCCAGCGTAAGCACAGACCTCTTGTGTGTTGGGGAGGCTTTCTTTGCTCCCCTGGCAAGCACCAGATGTACTTTCAAACACTGAGGATGTTTTGGGGAGACAGCTGGCATCCCTCCAGCTACAGGAAGTGTTTGAGGCAAATTGCTGAGCTGTCTGGCATTAAGGCCAGCTCTGTCCGTAGTGTCTTTGACACCCAAAGGGTCCTCTTGGTAACTTTTTTTTGTTGACACAGAGAACTTATCGGGGTCTTTTCAATAAAGGGAGAGTTGACAAGACTGTTTGTAGGTGACTTGTGTTTCAGCTCTTTAATGTCACTACTCATTATGAAAGTCCAACCCTGGTGAGCTTCTTCTGCAGGTAGAGCTCGATAGACCCTGCGTAGTGCACAGGCCCAGCTCATCCATTAAATATTTCTATTGCATCACCTCTCTATTGTCTATTTTCCTAAACTATACATATTGATGGAGTTAGGGGTTTAAAATCTTAGCTCTCCTGCTAAATTTTCCTTTAGTGAATAAACCACTACATGTTAGATGTTACTTTTTTATCCCAAAAACAGGAGTTCGCATGAGAGCTGTAGTTATAACTCTGACTTTTGAAGGACCAATTCCAATGTGCTTCACCTGAAAGAAGCGATTAGTTGGCCCCACATAATGCATAGTATCCTCCGGAAGATTTTTTTTGAAAGTCACCTCAATGATGGTTAATAAATCCCACTTTGTCTTCAGATTAGCAATTCTCTCCTGATCACTGGATCAGAGGTGGTGTGTTTCTGCCTCAAATCCTCAAATCCTCAAATAGTCCCACATACCCACAAGCCATACATAATTTGATAAATTAATTTACTTGTGCTAAAAGCTGTTAAGATGACAGTTCTTTAAATTGTGTTTTTCTGAGCACAATTTAATTACATAATATTTTCACAAAATGCCACATCCTACCCTGATCGAGTAATTATATTTTTGCAAAGTCCAGTAGCTTTTTTTTTAAAACAAGAGTTGGGTAAGTTAAAGAGGTTTGTGTATTTCAATGAGAGCCATACAAATATTTCAAAACTCACTGATCTATTAGTAAACAAACATTAATACAGCATATACTCATGTATGCTTTAGTGGTTAATTTGTTATGGGTTATTATCCAACATTTAAAGTACAGAGAAAAAAATGGTGTTTTATTTCATAAACTGACCAAGATGCTCTGACTGAACCTTATTTGTCTATTAGATCTCTGCTAGACCGGCTAATTTACTGCTGAGCAAATTCCCCCAATACCTCTGTGTTTATTTTAAGGTTTTGTTACCCTGTGAATTGTGCTTTTGTATTTAGAAAATTCTGTTTTAGCTTCATTAATGCCTGAGGAAGGGACCTAACAACTTGGTCTCGAAAGCTCGCAATTAAACTCTATGTTAGCCAATAAATGGTATCATTTAACTATACTTTCCTCCTTATTTCATTGTTAAATAAGAAATGCTACTCCATGCCCCTATGTATAACCCTTTGTAAAATTGCAGAACAGTACCAGTCTTCTGACACTAGATGGCACTAGTTCTCCACTGTTAAGTCAGTCTGTTAGGACAATCGACGCTTTTGTCTTTTATGTGAAACAGATTAGCAAAATGAACCATTGTGTATAAAGGTTGTCAAAACATTTCTTTTGTTTTTAAATAAATACACCCCCCTATTATGTAGAAAATTCTATTCTGACCTCCTAATACATGAACTGTAAAATTAATAAAACCTGTCATTTCTCTAATAACCTTCAGAAGCTTTTACGTCTTTTTGTTACATTTTTTTCTCAAGCATCAACGGGACCAACGACTGATTACCCTTCACATTCAGCCTACTGCTTTTTCTGTCCTGTGAGAGAGCTACGGAAATGACCCTCGTTCCTGTCTTCCCTTTGTAATGTTTGAAAACAACGGGCCATGTTTAAAATGAGCAGTTTAGGATTGAGTTACTAAATGTGGCTTAGATTACGCCCAACAGTCCTGGATTTGGCAAAACAGTCCCAATTTTAGGGTACTATGCTTTTGTCCCAGGTAGCTGCCCCACATTTGCAGGCATTGGGGATCATGGGCCACTTGGCGAGATTGTCTTTAAAATACCTGAGGTCTGTTGTAATTACAGATTCACTGCGGTCACCTCGTGATTCTCTGCAGCTCTTCCTGTATAGTGGGCAGTGGGCCAAGCCACCAACCCCTGCACACTTCTGGGACTGACCCCGTCCCTACACTTGTCACATCCCCCAACACAGTTTTGGGCACCTGAAATGTGAGGGGAGTAGTAGGAGTAGTTGCCATGCTAGCCAGTGCAATATTCTTGTGTTCCACATTCAGCACTTTGGCCTAGAATTGCTTTTTATGAATGTTTCCATTCAGTCAAAAAGGAAAGCATTACGTAGTACATAGTACAAAAGGTTGAAAAAAGACCTATCAAGTTCAACCCTTCTACCTAACCTTTCTACTCTTGATCCAAAAGAAGGCAAAAAACCCCTAATTAAGCTACTTGGAATTCTGCCATCAGGGGAAAAAACCCTTCTTTTATTTAGTTATATTAGTGTGTTATTTTATACATTTTAATTAGAATTCTTTGTCTTTTGTATTAACGGATGCTGGACCTTCGTATCTCGGGCATTACTGCCATTGCAGCAGTGAAACAGTTAAAGGAAACAGCTGTAGGTAGAGATGGAGGGGGGAGAGCGGCCGGTGTGTAAATCAGCCCTGCGCTGTTCTATGCTGAATTATGTCCATTTTTTGCATGTGGAATGAGGGGAAGGAACAGGTGGCGTCAGTTTCTGTGCAAAGAAATGTGCAATTAACATAATCTAGATATTCCCCAATGATCCCTCACCTGCGAACAAGATGAAGGGGGGTGCAGCTCCTGTCCCCAGTGTACACTTTCCTGTCATACCCCTTTATTCACAGGTATAGCTCACCAAACTTCTGCAGGGCATTGCCTTCCCATTCAGGACTGCAGACTATTGCCCCTGTTGCATTGAGTATGAATTAATTGCCGCTTTATAATTGAGCGTGAATACAACTACTACACAAAGTGAACAATCAGACTATATTCACTAACAGAGCGTATATCTGATTGTCTGATTAATAGTTACGGACTTACTGGTTTTCAGGATGCGCTACCACCAGAAAAAAATAAAGGGGGTTAAATAAAAAGAGTACTTGAGGTGCAAGTTTGAAAAGTTATTTTACAACCGATAGTAACCGATGGAAGGTTTCTGCTGATTGGACAATTACATTGATAGGAACCTGGCTGGCGCCCAATGGTGCCTTTCATGTAGTTTTGTTTCCAGTCATACACATAGCTGGAATCTCTGGAAAGTGCTGATGCGGTAAGCCTCACTCCCCACATACTTTCCCTACAAAAATAGCATGTGACCCATGATGTCGGCCAGACCGCCCACTGACATCGAGAGACCACCCACTGACATCTGCAGGAATGCCCACTGACATCAGCGGGACCGCCCACCAACATTACCGGGACCTCTTACCCATAACCTTTAATGTGCGTCAGCCTGCGAGATACACTTTTGCTATTCGCTGCGTGTAGCGAGCAGCCAGCAGGAAGTCGTACGCGTGTGCCGTACGCATGTGCCGTACGCGTGTGCCGTACGCGTGTCATTTATCCGTCACCGACTTTAAAGTGCTAAGACACCATCTCGAAATGCGCTTCAACCTTTTTTTATACATAACCCCCATTGTGAGTTAAATAATATACATCATTGGTTTTGACTGTTGAAACTGTCCCTGTATTGAGGTATACATAACATTCTTAAAGACATTACTTAAACATTATTTCTCAAAAGCCTTACAACCTGTAATGGAAACATAACACTTGACGGAAGATGAGAACCTTTTGGCTCATCCAGTCTGCCCGTTTTTCCTAATTCAATCCTCAATCAGACCTTTAGGATACCCATACGCCTATTCCATGTGCTGTATTAGCTTCTACCACTGATGGGAGGGGTAACCTGAAATTAATTGCCCCTGTAAATCACTGTCAGTGATTGCCCCCCTCACGGTGCAGGTTTTCTGCGGCACTCTAATTAGCACAGGTGTGAAAGGCAAATACTGATTGATCCACCTGTGCCCAGTGAGTACTCGCTTAGAGCTAAACTATAATGCCAGTTAAACAACAGCTAGCCTTGGTTCGCTGGTCCAGTTTCAATTTTTCCTTAGGATGTTATGTGACCTATGGGTACTTCTGAAATAGTTTAAAGGTGCCACCTGGCATTCAAGTGACCCACTTTCCAAAGTCTACAAATGCCCGCATGCATCTACTGGCTCATCAGTTCCTGTTGTATCTCATCATGTACTACAATAATGGTGTTTCAGGCTATAATTTTTAATGATTTGATCTAATTCTGCCTGTGCTGATGCATTGACTGTCCTCTAAATGAGAAGATTATTAAACCATATTGTATAATGTTTTGCCTACCATTTTGAGGGGACGCTGCCTCTACGCGCTCACCTAGCCATTTAACAGCAGGACAATTTGTCTTTGTGTTGATTAAGGCAGTTACTGTCCTTATGTTGAATGAGATCATTTGGACATCTGTTTTATGCAGATATAAACAGATTTGTTAAAAGTGCACAAAATGCTGATGCAAACACCTCTTAATTGGAATATTAAAATTAAAATAAATGTGGAGCAGGAGGGATAAATGGTGTTTTTTTGATCCATGCGATGGCTTAGAATTAATAGCAAAACAAAACATACAGCAATACTTTGGAGACCAAAATGGTAACAGTAGTGTTAATGACTTCATTATTATAGTCTGGAGACACAAAGTAATAAGTTGCATATAGTACAAGAGTGTACATAACCTCTAGCCTCAAAGTTTTAATTTAAAAAGAAAAGAAAAAAAGCTTTTTTTCAGGTAATGCTTTATGAATTAACTGCTGCCACCTAGTGTTCGTCTGAGGCAATGCAGCATGCCCTTGGCTTTACCCCATCTCGTACTACTACATCAGTTTTCAGAGCACACTTTGAAAGTTAGGTGATTATTTAAGTATGCTACATTCGTACAGGATAGGCAGCAATGATTTACAAAGCAAACGTGCAGATCAACAGTGTAGCGTCGGTGTTTTATATCAAACTTGTTCAGCGGGGGATAGGGACAGTAAATAACAGGGGAGCAAAAGGTGTTTCTGAATTAATTTCCTCCGTCAATGCTGTGAAAATAGCAATAATCTAAAGAAGTTCAGGGGCAATATCTGCTGGTGGATAGCAATGCTGAGGATGGCTTTCTGAACATGCTGACAGAGGTCATTCCTGCATAGGGTGGGGTAAAATAACAGTCTATAGGTAAGGGGGTTATTAAACAACAGGATAAAGGTGCATTGTGGAGAATATACTGCTGATTGACGGCATGCAGCATAAAATAAAGACAGAATGTATTCTAGTTCCATCCGTTACATACCATATAAGCTTACAGAAATGCTATGGTTAGCAAAGAAGGGGCAGCATGGTGGGAGATGTTAAACTGGAGATATGCGATAATGCTCAAAGAGGATTCGTTTTGAGTATTCCCACTGAAGAGAAAAGCACCATTTACTATGCAAGCTTCAAACCGCATGTACGGAGTGCGGAGACGTGACAAGAATGTGATGGGCTAATTGCAAAGTGTTCGTCAAAGTTCCCCTTCCTGATATTGAAGTACTAAATTCTATGCTTCATAACATTTACATTCAGAGCATCTTTAAAGAGGAAAATAATAATGTCTTTATTTGCATTAAACAATGCAATCATGTTGGCTTCACGGAGGTTTACAGAAGCTCACCATATATATATATAAATGTCAAAGTCAGTATTTACGCTAGCAGTCTATGCATCGGCACAGATTACTACCCAAGACAAACTGCTGATTATTGTTGTATTTTCATAACAATTATGAAGCATTATTAACTATAGCAGTATTAGTCGGAATAAAACCTTGCAGTATGTGAAAATACTGAGTAAAACACGTAGATCCTCCTTACAGTCCGGTTGGGGATTGATTCTGAAGGCTGTATGGATGCAGGATCCTTGGGGTTAGTAAGGTGCCTCCAAGATAGCACCAACCAAAGTCAAATCCAAAAGTAGAAAACATTGCACTTTGCTTCAGGATATGACGCACAGGTATGATCTCCCTAACCAGCCCATGATCCCCACTTCCAGAAAAAAGCGGGACTATCCTACTCAAATCAGTACAGTTGGGAGGTATGCTATAAGACATCTAATTTACAAGTAGGTTAAACTGCCATATGTTAGGCAGCAATGCTATATCCTCAAATGAAGCAAAACATAATCCAGAAAAAACCTTTGACTGATAAATTGGAATGAAAGAATCATTCCTTCATGCTAACTTATTTCCATTCCGCCACTCAACTCTAAAAGCTGTATATACGGCACACTTCATCTAAAAAATATTATTACACTGTGTTATAGTGGTGTAAATGAAATCATAATAAAACCTGTTGTGTCTTCTTAACTTTAAGAATTTATTATTTTTTTCTACAACCATATTTATCATAGTTTAAATACAAAAAGGAGCCAAATAGGATAATAATCTAACACTATCTTTTAGCCAATGCAACTTGCATGGGGCAAGAGGGCCAGCTGCAAGGTAAAGGGCATGCATGAACTGCCTGGTGGCAATGCTCCTGTTCCCCCTCTCAGCAAGGGGCAGGCTTCCGATCCTGCCCCAGATGCCCCTAGATGGGTCTCTCTTCGCTATTACATTTTTGGAGCGAGTTATGACTTCCACAGTGAAACATAGTGAGCCTTCATTGAGTCCATTTTAACTTTCTGTCTTTTGTGTCCATCACAATGCAAACTCATCTGTAATTGGAAATATTTGCTCCCATGGAATTCCACGAAACATTTTGAAATGAACATTTCTCTTAACTTAAATTACCCAGACATCTTCAAATCCACATGTTATATCTACAAAAATTCCCAGTCTTCAATAACTGAAAATCTGCAATAATAGTGAAGTTTAAAACTAAACATGATGTATCGTAAATAGGGATAAGTTTCTGGAGCCGTAAAACTCATATACATCAAGTACCCATGGGCATCACAGGTACCATGGCATTTAAAGGGTTAAGCAAAGTTCTGTCCTATCTTAGAATCATTTGTGTTATTTGCTCAGCTAGATACGGTAATTTATATAACGCTATAGGGATATAATTTGCTGTAATTTCATTTCGTCTTAATAAATAGTTGTTTCTTATTAAGATTTGCACTCTGGTACCGTGAGCGGCCTAAGGTGTGTGTCTAAACTTTGCCTCCGTGACTTCGGGGGCCACACTGTTATACAACTGTACATCCGTAGCATAAAGCTACTTGTAGTGTTCCTGCAGGGGGCAGTAGAGGAGAATTAACCGTGTAAACAAGAAGCTTCGAACCAAGAAATCAACTTGTATTAACATCAGGCTTTATGGACTGGTGGGTTAAAGCAGCAAGGTGGTCCGCAGTGCGCAGCCTGCT
>VKOC01000002.1:41636772-41650009 GCA_009364415.1 Spea multiplicata | reverse complement strand
GGGTAGGATGTGGCATTTTGTGAAAATATTATGTAATTAAATTGTGCTAAGAAAAACACAATTTAAAGAACCGTTATCTTAACAGCTTTTAGCACAAGTAAATTAATTTATCAAATTATGTATGGCTTGCAGGTATGTGGGACTATTTGAGGATTTGAGGCAGAAACACACCACCTCTGATCCAGTGATCAGGAGAGAATTGCTAATCTAAAGACGAAGTGGGATTTATTAACCATCATTGAGGTGACGTTCAAAAAAAATCTTCCGGAGGATACTATGCATTATGCGGGGCCAACCAATCGCTTCTTTTAGGTGAAGCACATTGGAATTGGTCCTTCAAAAGTCAGAGTCAGAACTACAGCTCTCATGCGAATTCCTGTTTTTGGGATAAACAAGTAACATCTAACATGTAGTGGTTTATGCACTAAAGGAAAATTTAGCAGGAGAGCTAAGGTTTTAAATCCCTAACTCCATCAATATGTATAGTTTAGAAAAATAGACAATAGAGAGGTGATGTGATAGAAATATTTAATGGATGAGCTGGGCCTGTGCATTATGCAGGGTCTATCGAGCTCTACCTGCAGAAGAAGCTCACCAGGGTTGGACTTTCATAATGGGTAGTGACATCAAAGAGCTGAAACACAAGTCACCTACAAACAGTCTTGTCAACTCTCCCTTTAGTGAAAAGACCCCGATAAGTTCTCTGTGTCCTTAGTGTCAACAAAAAAAGTTACCAAGAGGACCCTTTGGGTGTCAAAGACACTACGGACGGCGCTGGCCTTAATGCCAGACAGCTCAGCAATTTGCCTCAAACACTTCCTGTAGCAGGAGGGATGCCAGCTGTCTCCCCAAAATATCCTCAGTGTTTGAAAGTACATCTGGTGCTTGCCAGCGGAGCAAAGAAAGCCTCCCCAACACACAAGAGGTCTGTGCCTACGCTGGAATTCTGAATGTAAAAAAAAGACATAGTGTGTTAATGGGGGGATGACAAAGAGCCTTCTGGGCTGGGTGCTTTTTGGTTGAGAAGTGGCCCTGCACCCCCACCACTACACACACACACATACTGTGCGAGGTATCAGGCTATCTAAAGCCTGAGGCAGTCCACAGTAGCCAGCATTATCTGTCAAGATCCTACTGGAGATCACAGATCAACACCCCCCAGCTGTGTGACACACACTGATATGACACTCTGATTCCTGTGTGATCAGCATGGGGGATTGAGAAAAAATCCAAAAAACTTAAAAAAATAAACAATAGAAATTGTAATGAAAAAAATAATATAATAATAAGTATAAAGCTCCCCAAGATGCCTCCTCTCCATCCCCTTCTATTTAAGAGATGATTAAAAAATAACCAATGTACTCTTGAGGAATGTGTAAGAGAGAAGCAATAAGTGATATGATCAGCCTTTAAACATTATTTTGGATATGCCTCTTCTCATATCATGATAATACAGTGGTTGCTACGTCTATAGGTGGTCATGGTGGTGCTTGCTATTTCTTCTACAGAAATGGTTCACTTGATTCTGCTAATGTGGGCACGATTTAGAATTTAGAAGTTAATATTTAGGTAGATTCATACAGTGTAGCCTGAAATGATCTTCTCTCAAGCTTATGCTGCCCTCTGCAGGCTACATTATGCAATTAGTTTTTCACTTGTAACTGAGCATTATTAATACCTTTTATAATATATATATATAATATAATAATAATTATTATTTTATATAGCACCATCATATTCTGATGTGCTGTACAACAAGACATAACAAGTAGTATTTAACATAACAATTTGACAGAAACAACAGGTAAGGATTTATCTGCTCAAACAAACATCTAGATATACCTTAGGTTTTAGAACGGTGTGCAACAACAAAACTTTATACACTCATATAGATACTCTATAGAATGGAACTTAAAGTAGAAGCGGACTCCATAAACACCTTTCAAACTATTGGAATCTTAACTGTTACTACAAAATATGTATACTATAATATAAATAATATAATATAAAAAGTGTGTTTAAAAACAACCTGGCAATTTGTAAAGTGACTAGATGTCTCTTTATAAAACTATTTTGTGGTGTTATGTAAGTTTCCAATATACTGTAAGATGTATAAGGTATGTTTCGATCTATACATATCTTGTGTTTGGGATAGGCATAAAGGTATCCTGAATCTATGACAAGATCAAGGACTGATTAAGATCTGAGGCTTCACATGGAAGGCTTTAAAATGGGCAGATGGGCTAATCTAATGTCAAATTCTATGTTTCTATGCTTTTTCATACATATTTCATTACCCCAATGTTATAGCTTGAGGGGAAATGAACTGCTCCAAAAAGCATTGATTATCACACTATTGTAATTCAGAATGTTGCTAATAAATGTTACAGTAATTGATAATAAATATACTTTTGTTAATATCACAGTCTTTATTGTACGAAGCTCATAGGATGTGTCAGTGTATAGCTCATTTACACAAAGAACTTGATGGCCCATCAAATCTGCCTGTTTTTTCATGCACTAAAGACTCAGAAATTTAGATTTGGGCCATACCTTAGTATAGCCATACCTTAATTTAAACTTCCCTTACCGTATAAGGCTCTAGCACGTCTGCTAGGAACCTGTACCACTTATCTCGCACCGTCTCAGTAAAGTAAAATTTCTGTACCCTACATCTTAGCCTCCCACTCTCTAGTTTTAGACTACCTCTTATACACAAGTCCTGCTTTGTAATATGGGTCCCTATTCCTTCCACCTACTTCCCTGGGCCTTGGGATGAGGGTGCAAAAATAATAATGAAATGGGGGATGCTCATGAAAGTTCATCATTTTGGTATGCCTATTGAAAAGTGGTCATCCATGTGATGTAAAAGGAAACGTGATTCATCAGACCAGGCCACCTTCTTCAATTGCTCCATAGTCCAGTTCTAATGCTCACTTGCCCATTGTAGGTACTTTCAGCAGTGGACAGGGATCAGCATGGGCATCCTGACTGGTCTGTTGCTACGCAGCCCCATACGCGACAAACTGCGATGCACTGTGTGTTCTGACACCTTTCTATCAGAACCAGCATTAACTCTTTCAGCAATTTGAGCTACACTAGCTCGTCTGTTGTATTTGACCACACGGGCCAGCCTTGGACGCCCATATCGCGGTTCACAGATTTTTCTATCTTGGACCACTTTTAACAGGTACTGACCACTGTGGACCGGGAACACCCTGCAAGAGCTGCAGTTTTGGAGATGCTTTGACCCAGTCGTCTTGCCATCACAATTTGGCCCCTGTCAGAGTTGCTCAGATCCTTAAACTTGTCCATTTTGCCTGTTTGCCATGACGATCAGATTATCAGTGTTATTCACTTCACCTGTCACTGGTCATAATGTTATGGCTGACCGGTGTATAAAGCCAGGATACCACCAATGGTTATCCCTGCATAAAGGCACCAACAACAGATTAATGAATCACAATCACTGTATACATAATAAAATTCTCTTGGTAAAAATAGTTATTATCAGCTTAGCTATTGTCTGCCCTTTTCAGCGAGTGTTTATAAAGTTTGTGCTAGTTCCCTCTTATTGTACCATTAGAACAATCAAACGTATTGGTTAAACGACATTAAACAAATACTAATTCATAATTGGTATTCTATGAAAATCATATTGGAGCAACCACAAAAATAAGTACATTTTCAAATAATTGTAACAGTGAACGATAACAACTAAACAAAAAACTAAAACAAAAAAGGGGCAAAATATGCACTTGCTTCGTCACTCATTTCAAATTTTCATCCAGTTGAAAGAAATCAGCACATTTTTTTAGAAATAGACTTGACACTTTGAGCTTGAGCTAACTTTGTCAAGCACTCAAAAATGACACTATTGTTTCTTCATTTATGTTTATACGTTATCTTGCAACGATATTCCACAGCACTGTACATACAATATGTTATTAAACATGTAATAGAATATTTGCTTACGAGATATTAATTGATTAGTCATATTATTGATTAGTGATTATTGATTAAATCAAGCTGGCGTTCTGCTTTTCTTCCTCCAGAAAAGCCCATAAATCTGGGCCCATTGCAGTGTCTATTGTGTTGGATTTCCCTACAATTACTTTTAGTTTATTATATTGATCAAATGCAGCACCAAGTAGAGTCAGTAACAAATAGTGGTTCTTGAATACAATGTCCAACAAAAGCTATTATATATGACTCATTAACCTTGATTATATTACCAGGTTATATATATGGAATATTACGCCCAGGGCTGATATCTGTCACTTAACCTTCTGATATCCAAAAAAGTTAGCATATCTATGTCTGCCAGCTTCTTTGATTACAATACTATTGTGTTTGGTGGTCAAAGCTCTCCATAACGTTTAATGATTACAGTGTATATAATGTTTACTTCTACAACCAGGGGCGTAACTAGAAACCTCAGGGCCCCAGTGCGAGAATCTGTTAAGGGCCCCCCAACCCATCTATCCCTTTCTCAGGATCTCCCCTCTCCCTCCCTAACCCCCCTTCTCAGGATCTCCCTCTCCCTCCTAACACCCTTCTCACGATCTCACCCACTCCCTCCACTAACCCCCTACCCCTACCCCTCCCCCCTCCACTACCTTCACCGGTCGCCAGTTGCGACCCTGGACCTGGTAGTTCGCCAACTGAGAAAACAGTTCCTGAAGTGCTGTTCGAGAGAAACAGTCCACCTGTCTTTATTAAAACATATATGCCCATCAGGACCCGCCCAAGACATAATGCTGCCTGGGCGAAGCTTTAAATTGCCGCCTGGGGCGAAGCTTCCTCTCCCTCCCTTTATCTACTTTCCCCCCCCCCTTTGTAATTACCTTTTAGCAGTCCTGCGGCGAGTCTCCCTGCTTTGCCACGGTGAGCGCTGTTTATGCTTGAGCTCCGGAAATTGATGTCATCTTCCGCGTCGCATTACAAAGCCAGCACCGAGACCGAGCTAGAGGGCTCGCAGAGGAGAGAGAGGGGCGCCGAGCGGGTACTGACAACTTGCTAAGCGAAAGCCACTCGGCGTCCTTCTCTCTCCTCCGCTTCAAAAAAAAAAGGCACTTGGGGCTGCAAAGTACAACCTCTTCAAAAGTGTCGCCTGGGGCAATTGCCCTACTCTGCTCCATGGTAGGGCCGGCCCTGATGCCCATAATGTTGCACCTTTCCAACAAAGAAACTCTCCAGACAATGAGAGGGACGTTGTGTCATTATGACTCAAATTTCAGCCGTTTCCTTCTTGAAAAATAGATGTGTAATGCTGTCTGGCCTCATCATTTGGTATGATTAACATTGACTTTTAGACATAGATTAATGCAATCAAGAAAAACACCCTCTTTCTAGATTAATAAAAAAAACATGTTGCGTCACCCACTGAAAATAGTTGCATAACTTTCTGTCTTAGATTTTAAGAAGAGAAATGTTATTCTTAAACTTTGATATCTTGATGCAACCAGCGGTTTTATATAAGAGGAAGGATATCTGGAAGTGGGTTCGGTGATTCACTGTCCACACTATTTGTTCTTTAATTTAATGTTTGATATTGTCTCATGTTGTCAGAGTGGAAAATGCCCAGAGTCATAATTACATCGCTGCTGGAATAAGTACCAGGAACATCATTTTTCTCCTAAAGGGACATCCCCTGTATCCCCTTTTGATTATGTTTTTTATTGATTTGTAAAACCACATAGAGTAAAATATCTAAAAAAAAAAAATTCCAGTTGATTTTCCCTGGAGGGTTCGTGGAGAAGCAAATTATGCTGATATAAGCTTCATTTGGTAGCCGTAGTGTTTTGTACACTAAGATAAGTAACTGGCCAGCCGTCACGGAGCACATTTTCACAGCAGTCAAATTTGTCTGAGAAGGGCTGAGAGAACAATGCCGCTGCCATTTATGCTAATAATTATAATAAAGTGATTGTAAGGGCCCTCCTCACCTGTTATCTCTGTAAGTCAAAATGTTATGTTACATACTACTTGTTGTGTCCTGTCCACCCATTGTACAGCGCTACGGAATTTGATGGCGCTATATAAAACAATAAATAATAATAAGGGCACGGGCTTCCAATAACCTACTCCAAATGTTGTGTTTCGTATTACCTATAAAACTATGGCTGAAAAGGAGGGAGGCAGTCCGAGACACGCTAAAGCGGATGTTCACAGGGCCCAGGCTCCTAGGAACTTTGTCACCCAGCATGACCATGCAGTAGTAGGGTGGCAGCAGCCCAGCAGCTCGCACAGAGCCACCTCTTCACTGCAACTCTCACTCTCCATGGTATGAAGGAGGGGGCTACTGTGGTTGCACTTGCCAGAGCATCTCCTCCAAGCCATTGAATGTAATGTCGGCGGGACCGCCACCTGCGCACCGCATTTGTAAACTTGTCCTTTTCAGTTAATCTTTCAGACAGCAACACCTTTTTTTCTCAGCCCTGAAGAATATGGTTTTGTATTGCGGGCTAATATTAATTTGGAGTTTTCCTTTGATTGGCCAAACGGTGGTTGGGATATGGAAACAGTCCACCCTTGGCTGTGATGGTCACATGCACGCTAAAAGCATACCTGTATTTGACAGTTTTTTGGGTTTGTGTTTTTGGAGTTGAGTTGGTTATGAAGTGTTATTTTTGCATGCATTCTTCAAAATTATGTAGTTGAGAAATAGCATTGACTCCCTTATCGACTTACACGTGGAAATGATTAACAATCAGTATGTTATTAACATTGTCATCATCATAGTTGTAGTATATCTTATATCTTGTTCTGTTTAAACCTGTTAAAGGGTATATATTTATGTTACCACATTAATTGAAGTCTTTGCTTATACTTCTTTATCCCAATGCCGACTCATTGTGGACTTGTTGCCCGTATGCTGTATGTAATCATGACTACACTTACTTACAGTCCTTCCTAGACCCCAAGACCACTGATTGCCCCTTCAGTGCTTAAAAATAGAATGGGCAAATGAGCAAATGACTATAAATGATGGATAAAAGGAGGCATGAGGCATGGCCACCATCAAGGTAATCTTGATGGAAATCCAAAGGGGCAGCTGTCTAGGACCCATGAATACATAGAAAAGATTGAGGACACGATTCCCACTGAGGCCATACAACTTGGAACACCTGTTCACCTTTCTTTCAATGGAAGGCGGTAAACATGAGTTACCCCGGACCTTAAGAAAAAAAAGGAATTGTTATCTGTGAGAAAATACAAAGCATGCAAGCAATATATAAAAAGTGTTCTAATATGAGATCACTGGCAAACAAAGCTACAAACGTGTTGCATCGTTGGTGAAGGGGTTAATATGTCAAGATGATACAGGCCCACGAGATTTCCGAAAGAAGAATTGTTACCCAGAAAGTAATTTCATTATAAATAGATGCAGATGCAAAGTAGAATGAATTAAATTATACAGGGTATAAATTTCATCTAGATGGATTTCGCTGAGCTCAGCAAAAATATATTGCAGTGAGCCAGGCACAGAGAACGAGGGGCAGATGGTAAAACAGCGATTTAGAACCAGCAATCTTGAGTTAGCATATTTTTATTGCGATGTATATTTTTTTTTATAGCAACACATATTACAAAGTATAAAATTCTCAGAAAAATAGAGGAAGTTTTATGGAGTTAAACTGCTTGTTATTTTAAACTGTTGGCAAGGGGGCTACAGAACCCTAAGCATGCAGGGGCAGTGATACAATTGCTGATCTATTGGACACTGTGATAACTGGTTAGTTCAGATAGTTGGAATAGTGATAATGAGCAATTTACATCTAAACTGCTGACGTGATGGTTCAACTAATTGCGGGGCTGACACAAAGGTTTAAATTACTTGGACCAATGCTTATTTTATGTGGATTGATAACCAAGTTCCTCTTAGGAATAACCCAGAAAAAGATGTACCTTAAGAACATCAGTGTCTTTGCCTGCGACCTAGCGCAACGCAGCATATGTAAGTTATGAACATATCACTGTATCTTGGAACTCTTCCCGGGAAGCACTGCTTCTCTTGGTCTCTTGTTTACGTTCACCTTTCTCCGGCTAGGGGAGCTGTGTTTGGGCCACTCCTCGGTCCTCATCAACTTCTCTCCCACTCCCTACCTACTAAAGAATCCCTGCCACTCATTAGGGGGTGCCCGGTGGTCCGACGGCTGCCTAACGTGGGCCCGGAGCTTACCACTGCGGTGCCCGGAAATTGTGCGAGGAAACTCTTTTCCTCACACAGTGTGCAGGCCCCACAACAGTAAGCTGCGAGCCCACGTTAGGAGGCCGTCAGGCCGCATAGACATCTGCCAGGCCCCAGCTGGTCCCCGGACCAGTGAACTCTGCAAAAAAAGGTAAGAGAGTGCGGGAGAGTGAGTGAATGAGTGAGTGAGTGTTTAGGGGCAGAAATGGGACAGGCTGGCTGACTAGGGAGGGCAGAGTTGGCACAGGTAGGCTGTTTCAGGGACAGAGGTGGCACAGGTAGCCTTTTTTATGGGCAAAACTGGCACAGGTAGTGTGCTGATTAAATACTGCTGTAACAGAAAGTCCGACTAAGGTGTGGCGAAAGAAAAAAAAACCTGTAATATCATTGCCCCTCACAGGAGTATTCGAAAAAGAAAGCAAGGTATTATTCTAACCAATTCATTCATTACAGCATGTCTACCATATAGCTTTCCTCCCTAAAATCTGAGAAATGTAATTTATAATGTACTTATTGTGTGTAGTAAATATATGGGAAAACACAAAAGCAACATGCGCTACAAAGTATACCTACAAACTTCCTGCTTCCCTGGGTCTCCAGGTCACTTACTTTTTTTTTCTCTGGGCAGGGGAGCGATATTTGGCCTCCCAGTCCCTACTGTGTCTGGGACAAACCTAGTCCGATAATGAAGCATATCCCCAGAAAAGAAGGCGATCTTCCCATGAATTTGCAGTTCTAGTAGTATAGGAAGTTCAGAACTGGTTTGCTGCTGGGGCCATTAGTACAATTATGTAATAGCGAATCAAAATAATGAAATCAACTAGTACCTTTATTTGTGTTCTGTGTTAAGATCATATAGTTCAGATAGAACAATAGAATTATATGTGAAAATACAATGAACCAACATCCATGCAACAAGATGATCTCTTAAAATAAACAATGATCACAAAAATTATTTTAATACAATTTTGCCCCATTTGCATGTTGCAATCTTAACTTTCCAACATAATTGTGAATGTTATTGATGCTATGATGTATTTAGCTCCCTTTAGCACGTGCAATTTTTAACACAGACTTGCGTAAACGTATTTGTGGAAGCAATATCTGGCATTAGAACTGCGGATACATTGCTGGTCATTTGCAGGGCAAATTTCCTTTTGGAGTATTTGAATTTGCTCAATTTGGGTCGCATGCAGCAATTTTAACCAGTATTTCCACATAACCACAAGGAGCATTTGCAACTGTTTTAGGTATCATTTATGCTTTGGCTGAAGCCTTCTAAGCTGTTGAAATGCATCAATTAGTGGCTACTAGTGTAGGGGATTAGATGCAATACCAGCTGGTGGGTGCCAGTCTCATTCATTCTGTGCAGTACCAATTTAAGGTGGGAAAGCTTGAGTGGTACAAAGTGAGCCTGAGCTTGTTTGTGTGGTTTGAAAACAACTATACGGACCAAACTGTTAAGCCAACTCAACATGCACTTCTCCACTCATGACAAATTAGACCAAGACCAACTAGACCAAGACCAACTTTACTCCTAGTTGATATATGTTGGTCCTGTACATTTTGTACAGTCGTGGTTTATGAGTACTGGTGTAATTGGATACTACTGGTTTGTGCACATAATATTCCTCAGACCAATTAGAGAAGCTCCTACTATCTGCATGTTATATTGGGAAGGGCAACAAGTTGAAGAAGCATCTACCTTCTCCATGTTATTCAATAGAGATCACCACAGATGGCCAGCTTTATTGCAAGCAGTTGCTCGATATTAGTTGATAGGTACATATTACTTGTGATGTCCTATTTACATAAATCCAAAAATGCCCACTTTCGTTGGGGGGATACAGTTGGAGACAGACATGGGGGTGTTAAAGGTCAGGCAAGGGCATTGTTAGATGTCAGTTAGGTCAAAGTAGGAAGGTTAGGTAGAAGGGTTGAATTTGATGGACTTAAGTATTTTTCAACCTTATGTACTATGTAACTATGTGTCAGGATTCGCAAGGATTTGAAACAGCAACCTTATGGATTGCAGATGAATTACCTGTCCACTACTACTACTATTTCTGCATGCTCTTGACACACCTGCCCCTCGTTCAAGCAATTAGGCCCAATATAAACTGGGCATTATCCTAACCTCAGTGCTAGAGCATTGTGTTCCTGGCCTTTGCATTGAATCCTGTCTAAGCTGTGTGCCCTGCCTGTGGACTTCCAAGCCGTGTGCCCTGCCTGTGGTCTTTCAAGCCGTGTGCCCTGTGTGAGGGCTTCCAGCCGTGTGCCCTATCTGAGGACCCCTGCAATGTGTACCGGGCCCTGCGGTGTATCCTGCCTGAGGACCCTTCAGCCACGTTTCCTGTTCCCTGTTCCACAGAGCGGGCCCTGCCAGTCCAGCTACGGTGTTCTATCGTGCTGTACAACTGCCTTTTGGGTCTGTTCCCTGTTTGCTCATGTCTACAGTCTGTACTTGCCTGTCTTCCTAGCTTCTCCAATACATGCTTTTTGTGAATGTTAGGCTCTCCTCAGAAGTCTTGCATGTATCATGGGTATATGTAGTTTATGTAATGCGTCATATTATACTATATATATATATATATGTGGTCACAATTTCAGGACCTAAATAATTTACACTTTCAAAAGATTTGAAGAAAGCTTAAATGATGCAAAACATCGAAGAACATCTATGATGCTAATCTTCTTTTATAACATCCTGCACTTCAGGAGAACTCATTTCTTCTGTGACAAAATAGGTTAAATGAGTGAAATACAAAGAAATCTTTTGTAGGTAACAGTGTAATACAGCGTTTAAGTGGGATATATATTAAAATTGTATCATAGCTAATTTTATCACCGCATATTTTTTTATAGAGACATTTACTTACCATTTTCTAGTTCCATAATTTGTGATTTAATAAAAGTATATGTTTTTTTTCCTGAAACAATAAAGCTCACAAGATTAGTATAGGAAAAATCAGTATGGCAGCCTCTATAATTGATCATTTTTAATAACATACAGCGCAGCATCACGTGAGCCAACGGCATTAGCTACTCTGACATTATTCAACTCAATAGATAAACTCAAAAGGGAAAGACCCATGCAAATATATATTTATAATTCTTTCAGCATTAAATACAGCGTGGTATATTATAATGTAGTCAAGTACTGAAGAAAAGTATGTCACCATTGTAGGTAGTTGATGGTGTTTATAATGTCCTGTCTTAATTAACCTCAGTCATTCTGCTAGTCCGGCCACAAGATAAGGTCTGAGATATTATATTGTTTAGTACAGGGAAGTGTGATAAGGACTCTGTGTCTGGTTAATTGGATTAAGATAACAGATCCAAACTACATGGAGTAAGACACAAATATTGTAAATACATAAAACTGACATTATTGGAAAACAGAAAATTAATCAATGTCATTAAAGACTTCTCATTGGGTGATAAAAAAATACAGCGGAAGCTCATTTTCAAAATTAACCATTTGGAAGTAATAAAGAAAACTGAATTTTGCTCAGCATGTTCTGATGTGGAGTCATTGGACATACAAGATAACCAGAATAAGAAAGCAAGGATGTCCTGAACTCCTTATCTCATTATTAAGCACTAAGTAATATGATGGTGCTAAATAAATCAATAAATACTGATAATCCCATCCATGATGGAAGCCCAGACATAGAATGGCCGACAAAGGCTATAAGTGTAAGATAATTCTCAACCTCAGGCTAATACGTCAGTGAACAAAAATCATATTTCTGTTGGAGAAACACTTGTAGAAAGAGTGGATGTGTAAGAGATGAAGAGTTATGAATCCGGTGCTATGGTCCACAGACTATGCAAGCAAGATGGGCACCAAAATAGAAATAAGAAAAGGGAATGCTGATGTAAGAGTGTAGCGTGTCTCCAGCTATCTTCCAGATGGCTACATGCATTTAATATTTTTAACCACTGGCTTTAAAGTACCAGTACCAATTTTCATCTCCAGTCATTTTCCGCTACCTACAAAGGAGAGACGCAGAAGAAAAGAAGGAATGCCTTATACTAAGAAAGAATGTATATGATAATGGGAGGTTTGTACTCTTGAACTTGAACTACTCTGGATCAACACAGTAGGGACACAATATGTATATAGGTTGAACTTGATGGACTAATAAATCTGTTCTATAATACAACTAAGGAAGATATATTGTCCAAGGTAAGTACTATTATAAAATAATATATACGATTTTAAAAGCAATGTTGCACTTACTCACATCGCTTTTGACCATTTCGTCTTGCAATTATTCAGTAATATATTTAGGCATGTTCCAAATGCATTGTATATTGCACAACAGGTCTTCCCTTTATGTGGAAATCACTATCACCAATTGTCAAATTTCCCATCTGTGTAGCCAAGGTTGCTCTTGTGTAAAATCTTCATTCTGCACAGAAATAAATGATCATGTACTGGAAGGCACATGAAACGAACAACAGCGTGGACATTCCCTTTGACATTATTTCGAAGCCTCATACTTCACTTTTCACACTGCAGCACTTCTTGGTATCACCTTGCCTCAGATACCAGTTTCTTTTCATTGATTTAAGGTGTAACGATGTTATAAAACAGCCCAAAAGGATTAAAATGTGAAATAGTTAAAAGATGATGCGCATTCTTGAGACTTTTAGATGAATAGATTATTTTCGGTCACATAGGCCATGTCCCTATTGGCTTAAGTGTATTTTAAAATGCTTGCGTGCTGTAGTACAGGTGGAGAGGCTTTTCGACTCACCTTTTATGTCACTATAAGAATATGAATCTATATTACAATCTAAGATTCACTTTACTTGGGCCAAAACTGATCCCTAGTCCATGCTGATGAGATCCACGGCACATGCCTTTAGACCCTTACATTCCAAACTATTGCATACCAAAGTAACCATTGCATAAAGAATCAAAAAGTGTATTTTTAGTTTGGCTTGATTGATATTAATCATGCTGTGAAAAGGTAATTTGCCCCTTCTTGTTATCCTTTTATGTTTGTCAAGCGTTAAGTGTTTCAGATCATC
>VKOC01000002.1:41585694-41636672 GCA_009364415.1 Spea multiplicata | reverse complement strand
CTGGTATAGGCCTCTGAGGTCTACCGCAGTGTTTCCCCAGATGTGGGTCCTTCAGGAGTCGTCCAGGGAGGCAGAGAAGCTGGCAGGACGGCCGGGTGCAGCCTGCACTGCGGCCTGTGCAGATGTCAAGGTAGGGAGACACCGGAGAGAGGCCTAGGCAGTTACCTGGGGCAGCTGCTGTGGGGCAGGAGGTTTTGGCTATGGAGCAGGGGGGCTGGGGAGGCCCCTCTTTTTTCCAGTCTCCATCCTGAAGTGGCATATGGGGGGTTTCCGGCTGCAGCACCCCATCCCTCGCACAGACATGCACGCAGGCACACCCTAATTGATGCATCCATCAGGATGGGATGAGTTGGTGGGAATCTGCACCCCAAGGAGGTGGTTTTGGTGCTGCCACTCCTGCGGTATTTCTCTGCGGCGACACAGGATCATACGGCCTTGCTGTACGGGACGGCCAAGGGGTCCATTATTAAGGTTTCTTTTTTGCGTGTTATTTACATCGGGTGCACATGTGTGGGTTGATCCTGAGATGTTTTTTCAGGGGCTGTAGTGTGGTATCTATGGAGCGTATAGTGGGGAGTTTCCTGGGAAGTTTATAGATGTGCTGGGCTTGAGATTCTTTGCAGGTTGCATTGCATTGCATTTGTTTGTGTGGTTCTGGCAGGTTCTGTAGCAATGTTTTATTTGGAGGCAGTGGAATGGTTTTAGGTCACGGTTACTGACGGACCACTGCAGGGGGAAAGCATGGCTCTGCTCTTGAGAGCTGTCAGTCTAATCGGTGGTTGGAGGGAGGTGAAACCTGGTAAACAGATGTGACAGGGGGGATATGATAGAAATGTTTAAATGCTTAAGGGGAATCAACAGGATAAAGGGAGAGATTTTATTTTAAACGAAGTACTACCACTGCAAGAGGACATAGACATAAGCTAGAGGGGCAATGGTTTAAAGGTAACATCAGGAAATATTACTTCCTGAAAAGGGTAGTGGATGCACGGAATAGCCTTCCAGCAGAAGTGGTAGATGTTAACACGGTACAAACGTTTGTCCAGGCTTGTGATAAGACCGAGTTAGATATAGGATAAGGGCAGGTATTAAGGAAAGTACTCGGAGATTGGGCAGACTGGATGGGCCTAATGGTTATTATCTGCTGTCTCTTTCTAAGTTTTTATATGTTAAGGTGTGTTGGAAATGTTTGTGTGCCCCCCCCTTTTATTGCCCCCTCCTGTAGCTGCTTCTTGAGGGGGTTGCACAGGCAGCTTTACACAGGGAACCTTTGCTTTGTTGTGGTGTGAAGCTGCATTTGTCCAGGTCGCTTGCAATCGAGTAGGGTCATACTGGGGTTTTGGGGTGAGGGGGTACGGGTTATCTATTGATGTGACATATTGCATGGTTGAGGGGTTGCAGCAGGAAGCCGATGGTTGTTTTTGTGAGGTGGATTATGTCTCCTGAGCGGTGTCCCCAGTTGGCCTGGGGGTCATGTTAAGATGGAGGAGGGGGACTAGAGGCATGAGGGAAATTATTTCTGGCTTCCTCTGGGAAGCGTTGATGGGACGAGGTTAAGGTAAGGGGGCTACGGTACCGCAGGTTTCTGAACCTTTTTGGTACTGGGTTCAGCATGACTGGGGTGAGATGTATTGGGGGGAATCTCCTGACTGGGGATCCGCTCTGTTTGTCAGGTTTGTTGTATGGGGGTAACATTTTTGATGGGGTCGCCATAGAGAGAGCTGTTTTGTTGGTGCCTAGGGGATAGCGGTGGGGCACCAAATGGTTCCGTCATGGGGTTTGAAGCTGATTCTGTTAGGTTGGTTGATTCGCTTTGCAGGAAGAGTGCCTGTCAGCATTTCCCGGGGCCATGGGGTATACGTTTGTCCGAAGACTTCAAGTGGGCTGAGGCCGGGCTGCGCAGGGATATACTGGGGTTGGAGGAGAGGTACGCCAGTGTTGTGGGCACGCACATACTAGGGCTATACACTGTGGCGTGTGCGGTTGCTGTGTTTGTACACTGGGGGTTGTGCTGGGTGGTATGTACTACATGGCCCAAGGTGATTTAGTGGGGCTGCGGGGCGAGTCTCCTGTTTTGGGTGCCGCTGTCTGTTTTTGATCTGCTTCTGGTACGTCTAAGAGGTCACCATCTTTGGGGAGGGGTGGTGGTGTTCAATGTCTTTTCTGGGTTCCTTCGGTTTTTCGGGCACTTACTCTGAACGATTGGAGACTTGCTGGTGCATAGGTTTGTTAAATTTCCCTGGTCTTGATTCGGTTTGGCTTTTCGGGAGCAGGAGGGCTCTGATTCGGGTAACTATGTGTGAGGTGGGGTGAAGCAGGTGCTGAGAGCTGACTTGCTGGTCAGTGAGCTCTTGCTCCACAGGCTGCGGGGAAGTGTTTGGGACAATTGGTGACGGGGTTTTCCAGGGGGCCATTGGTTCATGTTAGTATGGCCTGAGGTCTGGGATATATACTCCCTCTCCTTGTTTTCTTTGAACGGTTCCGCTTAGTGTTGGCCCTGTTTTGGAGAGTTGGCAGGGGTATTGGTGGGGTGGTTTTGATGGAACTATATCGGAGGAAGGGCACTTTGGTTCTTGTGGTTGGTGGCTTTGGTGGATGTTTTTGTGCTTGGTGGTGCATGTTTTCATTCGGGTCTTGCATAGAAGTATCGCTGTTCTTGCTTCATTGGAAGTGGCCTCGGCAGATGGAGTTGGGGGTACATCATTCGGGGGCTTACCTTGCGTGGCAGTATAGTGGACTCCCGAGGTCACAAAGATTGGCATTGGTGGGATTGTTTGTGGTGGCAGTACATTCAGTGGGTGGCCCAAGTAGCCATGTTCAGATGGTTCCTGGCAGGGGCGACCCCTTCCCAGGTCTATGGGTTAGGGCTGGGTGTAGCGCTCCTTAGTTTGTGGATGTGGGATCAAGCGGTGGGCATCCCCTCCCTGATTGAGATTTGTGGGGAGGCGGTTAATGAGGTTTCACTGTCTAATGCTTTGGACGTTGATGTGCGATAGTGCTGGTGCGGTTATGGTCATAAATGACCGGATATCTTGGTCTTGGTGGGCAGGTTTGGTTTGTCTATTGTGCCCGATGATGCCATGTGGATGGGCTTTTGGGGGTTATATCAATGGATGGTGTTCTTCCGGGTACAACAGGATGGATGTTGGCTCGGTCTGCTTGGCTGCCTCACCATGCAAATGGTGTTTGAGGCAGGTGGTCGGGGGGGCTCGGGTTGCTTCTCCCCTGTGGGTTTTTTCTTCGGGCCTCTTTTGGTAGGCAGGTTATCAGCCATTCTCAGGAGTAATGACCCCGACAGGGACCGCAGTTGGGTATAGCGGTTTGCAGCTGGGTCTCCCAGGGGTTTTGGTGCTTGGTGATGGAGTTTTTGGTGGTGGTTTGGTTATGAGTAAGATTGTTTTGGTTCTTCTTCTTGCTGGGGTGGTGCCGGTTTGTGGGGGTCACCTATCGGCATTCACTAGTTTTGGGGATGTGGTGGAACTGTGGATGGAGAACCTGTCGGTGGGGGCCGCAGTTGGGCATAGCGTTTGTGCAGCTGGGTTACCCAGAGGGTTTGGTGCTTGTGGGATGGAAATTTTGGTGTGGGTTGTTGGACCTTGGTGGCTCGACATTACAAGACTTGTTCAGTTAAGAGTTTGTTCATTTATGTTGTTTATGTGAGGGTTGGTCACCGTGAGACGGTTGATTTGGTTTGTACAGGTGCCGTGCCTGAGGGGAATTGAGCATTCCGTGGGTTTTGAAAGGGCCAAGCTTTCTTTTGTGGGGGAGCCCATCCGGCTTAAGGTGTCAAGGGATGGGCTCATGGCGGTAGCTTGCCAGGTATCCAAGGGGTTAATGTGGTGGTATGATCCTTGGTGGTCATAACCGGTGGGAGGTTCCTTGCAAGGAGTGGTGCTTGGAACCTCAGGTCCGGGTTGGGGCATCCTGGTATGTCCCCTCCCAAAATTGGTGTGTGGTATGGTACCTGGATAACTTGGCAAGCTAGGTTGGTTTTGGTTACGTCATTGTCTCTGTTAACGCATCTATGTTTATTATTTCAGGTTTTACAGGACAATGACTGTTAAATAAAACGGCTGTGGCCTTTTCAAACCCATCTTGTGTGTTGGTGTTTTTATTTAATTAAGCAACTGAGCTGAGCCTGGCCCGTGAGTCGAAGCTACATCTGTCATGAAGCCCACGGGGGCCAGAATGGACTAGAGTGGGCCCTGACAGAGTGCTGAGCAGGGCTAGGCTAAGGCAGGAATTGTGGATTTTAGGGGAGGAGTTTTGGTAGGAGGATATTTAAGTTTGGTGATCACAGGGGTAAGGATCCATTTTGTTTAACCTTACCTGGTGTTGTTTGTCCCACCCTCCCTCCCCTTATGTGGTTGAGTTTGTGGCGTGGTGTTGCTGCATTAGTCCCAGTCGTGGGCAGTAGCTTGCCAGGCATCCAAGGGGTTAATGTGGTGGTATGATCATTGGTGGTCATAACCGGTGGGAGGTTCCTTGCAAGGAGTGGTGCTCGGAACCTCAGGTCCGGGTTGGGGCATCCTGGTATGTCCCCTCCCAAATTGGTGTGTGGTATGGTGTTGCTGCAATAGTCACAGTCGTGGGCGGTAGCTTGCCAGGTATCCAAGGGGTTAATGTGGTGGTATGATCCTTGGTGGTCATAACCGGTGGGAGGTTCCTTGCAAGGAGTGGTGCTTGGAACCTCAGGTCCGGGTTGGGGCATCCTGGTATGTCCCCTCCCAAAATTGGTGTGTGGTATGGTACCTGGATAACTTGGCAAGCTAGGTTGGTTTTGGTTACGTCATTGTCTCTGTTAACGCATCTATGTTTATTATTTCAGGTTTTACAGGACAATGACTGTTAAATAAAACGGCTGTGGCCTTTTCAAACCCATCTTGTGTGTTGGTGTTTTATTTAATTAAGCAACTGAGCTGAGCCTGGCCCGTGAGTCGAAGCTACATCTGTCATTGAAATTATTGCAAAATTTCTTGCAGTGTAAGATTAACTGCAGGTCACTCGTTCCAACCTTCCCTTTCAGAGTGCATTCTGCAGAATGAGACTCTATGTCGGCCCAGTGCTGAAATTATTAGGAATTCCTAACTCTGGCACAGGGTTGCTAGATTCAAAACAGAAAAATGGCCTTAAGACAGTATATTAGTAACAGCACCCCACCATTACAGCCATGATGCCTTGCACCCAGGGCCAGCCTTAGGGGTGTGTGACCTGTGCGGCCTCGCAGGGCGCCATGGCAGCTGGCGCACCTGGCCAGGACTTAAATTAAAACATGGTTTTTTTGTTTGTTTTTTTTAAACTTTATTTAACATCCTTCATCTTAAATAAAGTTAAAAAAAACCCCAAAAAAACACAATGCTTTAATTTTAGTCCCGGCAGGGGCGACGAGTGGTTGCTTGTGACGTTTTCAGCTACCGCTCGGCGCCCCTCACTCTCCGTGACTCCGTCGCGGTGCCAGCATTTCATGTTGAGCGCCGCAACATGGCATCATATTCCGGCGCTCAACATGAAATGCCGGCACGCGCGTCAGAGCGCGGAAGACGGAATGCATGCTAGGGTGCGTGCAGAAGAAACAGTTGCCTAGGGTCCAATTTTTTCAATATTTAAAGAAATAAAAAATGTAAAAAGTTACAAAGATTGCACTGTTAGATGTTGTTTCCCCCTATATTTAATGTATTTAATGTACATTATTGTTACCAGTGTTTCCAGTTATATATTATTGTACTTGTTTGCACATAAATAATCTCTAATTAAAACTAGTTGTTTGTTACAAGATTTTTTCCATTTATTTTTTGTCGAGTGGGGCGCCAGAGAAGTAGTCCGCACAGGGCACCTCAACACCTAAGGCCGGCCCTGATTAGGTGGTAGGGAACTTGTGGGCAGTTGTCCATAGGAAACATATTTGGAAGTCGAGTGGATGAATTGTAGGTAACATTCATGTTTTCCAAATAGGGTTAGAGGTCCTTAGGGAATGGGTCCAATGTTTGGTTTACAGCTAGACAAGCAGAGATGGGGTGCAAAGTGGGATTTCTGACCTGTGTCTCATCTTCCATCACAAGCCCTCAACACCAAGGTATGGATGAAACTAAATAGGATTCACCTATAAGGTAAATAAAAGAAAGGGTTGCAATGAAGGAAATAAACCAAATCAGTGTCACGGACTGGGTCCATACGGATGACAGAGGACCCAGCGCGCCCGAAGATTGTATGCAGGAGTCACGATGCAGCAGTGGAGTAAACAGGGCCTGGTTGCAGGGCGACCACACTCACCCAGGTGTTGAGCACCTAGGGTTATGCAGCCAAACAACAGCGCCCTGATATGGCAGCGGATGAAGTCCAGAATGAAGATATCCTGCAGGCATCCTGGAGCAGGCATAAAGCATAACACATGAATTACGTGCAGGATGCTGCAGGCTGGGAGAATGGAAGCTAGGCAAAGGGTAATATAGCAGACATATATCAAACAAGGGAAAGGGAGACCAGGCAAGAAACATGATATAAGATATACACGATAAGTGGCACAAGACAAGGAACAAACATAACCAGACAAGATATGAACAAGACAGGACATCCCAGAACCGGGGATACAGACAGGACAGGTAAGGACACCCCACAGGTTACATCACAGACTGACACACATGAATACAGAAACTAGCCTAGGACTAATGATAACTATTGGAGATTCCGTCACATGATATGGCCATAGTATGCTTAGCCCACCACTACGCCAAAGTACTCCAATGACGGTGGGTCCTAACGCTAATCCCTGCTGACAGAGGTACAAAACAAACCAAACATGGAAACCAAACATATAGCACTGAGACATACCTTAGACTGCAGACTGAGACAAACAGAACACACAGGTGGGGCACACCTAATAAAGGAAACAGAACTGAAGCAAAGAGCTGGAGCAGAAGCAAGGAATGGAAAATAGAACACAGCAAAAGGAAATCCAGGAATGGATCAAAGCAAACAGAGAAACAAAGCAGGACAGATATGCAGCTCCGCAGCCTGGGCAGACCGTGACAATCAGGAAAGAGTAATTTGCATATTGGAAATTATAATATTAGATGTCAACTCATGTGGAGAACATAATCCCTGAGCTTCCTTAACAAGACATATCATTTGTTGCCTATTCAACTGTAATACTTCTTCACCAACCTCTGTCACTTATTTTATTTGTTCTGATGATTAATTTAAATCATTATTCACCTTCTCATTGTTCTGCAGAATTTAAGAGACCTGGTTTTATTCCTAATATTAGGTGAAAAAGATGGTATCAAGCCCATGAAAGCAAAGAAGTTATATCGCTTTCTCTAGTATTGCCCAGAAGACTGTTTCTACTCCTCATCCAACCTCTTCTTCAAGATTTTAGCCGTGCTGTTCCCATTCCATGAAATGCCTTACCTTATTTTAACAGCCTCTCACTTACATATTATTTGTAAACTTATTGTATATTTTGTATATTGTCAATTTGAATGTTTGTTTCCACTACACATTTGTAATAGAGCTACAGAATCTACTTTCCAAATAAAATGTAAAATCAGCAGATCATGTCTGAATAGTGAATTATTTTTATTTTTGCCAAAAGCAAAAGAATGTTAAATTGATTGAGATAAAAATATACAGTTAGTAATGCGACTTCCCATGGAGGAAGCAGACATACAATTCCAAGTGGATTGTGAAAAACAACATTTTTGAACTTGATAGATTTTAAACTCTTGAACCAAAGACTTAAATGACAAAGATTATGGAAACGTACTTATAATCAGGTAAGTAACCTCGCAAAACCAAGCTGTGCCCATAGAGGAGTGAATAGAGCAATACATACACTGCTTATTATTAAATCACTGAGAAAAATATTAGATGGACTGTATAGTGTCCCAGCTGCTACTTATTTTGAACAAAAGAAATAGCTTTTATATTTGTCAAGTGCTTTATAAAGTTGAGTGCTTCTATGAAACCTTTATTACCAGAAGGATGTAGCCTGATTTCGCCACAGACATATACCTTTGTATGGGTGACCTGGTACCATTTTTTTTAACCAATTAGTGGCTGAATTGTGCTGACTGCATTACTTGCTAGCTATAACTAGGTCTTTGGGTACAGAACCTGCACAGATTGAAACCCAACACACATTCACGTTTTAAGTGTCAGACATATCTCCACACCACAGATGAACGTAACAGGATATTTAAATATACATGACCCATTTTCTGCTAGGTTTTTGTAAAAATAACGTCACAGAAAGAGACCCATGCGTAGTCTGAAAATGAAATGGTTTGCCCAGTGAAATAATTCCATGTTGCTAGTTTTAACCATCCCATGTGATGTAAATCACTTTTTATTTTCCAAGGCAGAATATGAAATCGATGTAAAAGGATACATGTTACAGCAAGATTAGCAGCACCGTGCAGCCAGAATTGACAATGAACATTTTATAGCAAAAACAATGAAAGCCCTTGGTACGGAATAAAACCAGCTAGGTATATGTGAGCAGTTATGCCAGGGCAATCTGCTTGGACTTGGGGGGAGGCACTGGGTAGGTGTCAAAGGAATATTGGGGGAAAGAAGAAAAAAAAAAAACCAAAAAGAATATTTGTTTATATAATTAACCACCATCCCGTAACAGCAGATTGCGGACCTGCAGCCCCCACAGACCCCAAACAAGTGAAACTACTTATTTCAATACCTGTCTGCTGCGTCATCAGCCAAGAGGACCAGTTCCTGCAGCTAGCGCTCCCGCTCACCTCTTAGAACCCACTCTCTGAAGAGGGAGGGAATGGGTCGCCCCAATGCAATGGGATCAGGGCTTTCGCTGCTGTCAAAAAATGACAAATTACAGATTTTTTTATACCGTGGTCTGGGGCGTAGTATGTTGCAGGAGGAGAAACTGCGGCATAAATGGCAATCTGTGAATTTATGTAGTAGTGAGTGGATCTGGCATCAGAAGGGGACTATCTTAGGACAAAGCCACCATAGATGTAGGATTATACTTGGAGATGCCCCACATCTCCAACAGGACTGGCATCTCTTTTTTTAAAGTGTCCTAACCTGTGAGGTTGTTAGCGTCCTTTAAATGAACTGTTATTTCTTTAAAAAAATGCCATGAGTGTTATCTTGTGGAAATAAACAATTGGATTTGAATCCAGTGACATTACTATTGCTTTCTTTTCAAAAGAAGTAGGGGAAAAAAAACACAAAAGTAACAATAATATAAAGATTTATTATGTACATTTACAAATATTCATTTTATATACATTTTTACACATATATTTAGAGTAAGGGAAGCTAAGGTACAATGGAATGTTCTGCAATACATTAGTGAAAAAAAAAATCTGCGGTTCATATGTCAGACTACCTCTTTTGCTAAGAGTTAAGTATTTGTATGTGCTTTAAATATAAACACCAGACTTCATAAATGACACCAGTTTGGTAAAAAAAAGGAACCAACCAACCACATGGTGTTTTCTTTATGATCTTGTCATCTTGCTTATGGTTAATGTAAGAACTCTTCTGTAAGCATCACGGAATTGACGGTTCATGGCTGCATAAAGAATTGGGTTGATGCAACTATTAAGCCAGGTAAGATTCGCAGCCATCATGTGCAGCATCTGTGGGGCTCTGCTTTTAGCATCAAAGATGTTGAGTAGTAGAAACGGGATGTAGCTGACCACAAAGAAAATAAAGACCACAAAGCACATACGTGTGACTTTTTTGAAATCTGAACCAGTGTCCTTGGGCTGGGACAGCGTGACAGATCTTCCATGATCGGTAGATTGTGAAGAGACGTTACTTTTGGAGGACAGAACCTGTTCTGAAATGATCTCACTGGAAGCTGCAGTATGTACTCCACTGTCCATGTCATGATATGAGCCTGGGGTGGTTGAGTTGACATCAACAACCTGTTCTTTGGTTTTTGGCTTGATTGAAAGTTTGTATTGGTCCAGGGCCTTAGCAGCGGATTTAACTTTGCGGTGAATAAGGAAATAAAAGACACCAATGCAACTGAGGCCAATAACAAAATAAAATGCCATGAGAATGGTTGTGTAAGGTCTTCCTTTAATGCGATGAAAGCTGCAGGTGCATACTTTAGGTACTAAAACGAAAACAGGCCAGAGTGGTGCAAAGCTAGCAAAGCCTACCACCCAGGTTGCCAGAAGAATGAGTGCCGTTCCAAGCCTGGAGAAGATTCTGTCAAAGAGTTTATTGTTGGTAATAAGAATGTAACGGCTGACAGCAATAAGACACAAGTTCAGGATGGACACTGAATTGGAGACAAAAAGCAACATCCCAAACACTCGACAGAAGGTGGCACCACTTCTCCAGTAAAGGTGGAGGTATGCATCTATTGAGAAGGGCTGAAGAAACGTACAATACAGGAGGTCAGCCAATGTCAGATTGACGATGAGCAAATTAAAACGTGTCTGTAATTTCTTATCCATAAAGTATGCCAGCACAGTCAGTACATTTCCAACTGTGCCCACTACAGACACAATGATTCCCCATGTCACTCCAAAGTAGCGGTACTCCACAATGGAAGGGTTATAGCAGGAGAAGTTGGAGTCTGTTGAGTCATTCATTACTGTAGGCAGGTATAGCACACCAGATCTGAAAAAGTAAAAATGAGAATGTATTTAACGCTCAATCCATAAATACCCGTCAGCGTTTTAAATATCTATGCATTTTATATTGTCCCACTAGCATGCCAAGCTGTGATATGTTCTGTTAAGGATCTGGCATCGTATACAGCAAAGTCTCATCAACACTTATGGTGTTATTGACGAGATGGCAGCTCTCAACACATAGAATAGTGCAATCTATATAGATATAGAGACAGTAATGATTAACTATAATGTTATTGCCAGTAAAACTTCCTGTTTAATGCAAATATGGTAAATTATGGAACTTGACTATTTTTAGGTTCATCGCTCCAGGAAGTCTGCATTTTAAGAGCACACAGGAGGTGTTGTGCTTTCAACAGTTGCCATATTTTCAATACCTTCTTAATGGAAATTTCCGAGCATTTTGCAGTAGTAGAGAATGGGCAAAGGATATACTTTTTTAATCTAGATAGTTCAAAGTCTTTCTGTATGCTGTTTTAGAACAATGCAGATTCCACAAAAAATATTTGCCCTCTTTAGTATGTTATACACAAAAAAAGCCTTAACTGATCTGTCATTTTACTCATTCTTTTTAAGGTTTAAATCACATAAAAACAGCACCGCAAACATTTTTATGGTAACCTATCAGTGTCTGCTTTTTTTGGTCGGAAGACAAGAAACTGTTGCCCCCAATTAAATTTGTAATTCTGCATTTGGTTCCAAATGGTGTTTCATTGAGCAGATTAGGCAGAACAGAACTTTTAAATTATCTTATACTGAAAATCAGAGCATCAGCTATACATTACTGCGAAGGCTTTAAACATTTGTCACCTGAGAATGACAGATTGCCTAATCCATTTGCTCCGGACACTTGTGGATACATGTTATAAAAGTGATTAACCAAGTACCCCAGGGCATGACTGCTGACAAAATAAGGAATGTTAAAAAGCACATTTAAATAGACAATATTAGAAATCCATTCTATGCCTTTAAATGACTGAAAACAAAAACGGCTGTTGGTAGTTTAGAACAAGATATACTTGGTTAACGCAACCACCACAGAAAAATACCTTACACCAAAATCATGAACATGCTCTTTACGTGACTCATTGTTTCGCTTGTTAAAACACCATAAAATGTAGTTAGAACAATGCCTTTTTTGTTTCTATCCATCAGACTCACAGTGTGTGCCAAAGTCAACTGTTTATTTACTAACGTCCAATCATCCATCTGGTTAGTCACTAAAATGAATGCTTCCCACAATCTTGTAGAGTCTCATTTTATCAAGATTAGTTAAAAGTTGAGCTTTCTGGCAGGTCAAGGCTGACGTTCCTGGAATATTTAGTGGACAAGTGGAGAGCGAGCCAACATGGCAAATACAAGTGTCCAGACCAAATGGGCCATTTTTCCGTGATCAGCTGTTTGAACCCGTGACACCTATAGAAAATGTATATATTGCTGTGGGCCAAGTTGCTCTTGATGAGCCCAGTTAAAGGAGCAATTTGGTCCACATGCTCTGGGTGTCCTGGAGAACACTGTTCTAAAACATTAATTCATCTTCTAGCCACTCATTTCAATTGGTTTTATGGAAACATGAAAACATTCAGTTTGCAGTATCTGGGTTAATATAAATTTAGAGAATGGTGGCAGCAAATTAACATATAATTATTAAAAAAACATTGGCTGTAAGATAGACATTTGTATGGTGAATGTCACAACCTGATAATAAGCTATTTAAAAGATAGAGGCTGTCTTTTAACTTCTTGTAGTAATGCTTTGCAGAGGTCTAATTAAATAAATTAAATGACAAATGTAAATCTGATCAAAATTGCAATAAGCAGCAGAAGCCAGGCTGTGTGCTTTACTCACCTCGTTGTGGATCGGGCTCTGTAGATCTCTAGCATTTTAAGAAACCTATGGCTATATATACTTTCTTCCCCAGCGCAAGTCTTGGAAACCCCACCTTACCCAATCATTTCCCATAACTTCCGTAAAAACCTCACTTCTTGTTTTAACTTGCACTTTTTTCTAGTGACCTGCTGAATGTGATTTCAACCCTTGCACTGCTGGAACAATATGTTCCCCTGTGAGTTACTCACACCTTAGAACTCCCGACACACACCAAAAATCTTAGTGATTTATGCCACATTTTGCCGTTGCTTAGAATCCAACCCAGTTTTGTGCCACGCTTTATCATCCTCATTTCTAAAAGTAGGTAATTGTAGCTGCTGTGGACTACTGCTCCCAACACTCTAAGCCTTTCTAGATCCTAAATGACAACAATTCACAACATGCTTACTAACAAATTGTTTTCTACATTAATATGGGGAATAAGTCAGCATTATAGTCCACAGGAGAATTAAACATATCCCTGCTATTTTCTTTTTAAAACAGATTTTAGTTTCACCATATAACTCTCAATATTAGTTATTGTGAAGTTATACAAAATCATATTCAACATTAACACGCTACAATTGTGAGGAAGGATGTTATTGTGCTTGTAGTTGGTATCAGACTGGACATGTAATAAATAACTATATGAACTAATAAATTCCATTACATTGTCGGTCAAAGTCATAAAAATATTTGACAATAGAAAAATGACACAGAAAGGGGTTTCCCCAAACTGAGCTTTAAACAATAGCAACATCTGACCATAAGCAGAAGTAAATCACAATTTATAGTGTCTGATTTTTGTTCAGCAATTCTTACAGGGCCAGTCCTCAAACAAATACCACCCCAGGGAAGAAGCCCCCTTTTGTCACCCCACGCACACACCATGACTTTATATATATATATATATATATATATATATATATATAATTATATTATACATGAACATACACGCACACACCTATACTCTTATGTATCTCTCATAAGCATTTTGGAGGCTACTGTTATACCCCAGTCAGGTACAAACCCAACTTCTACACATTGGGGCATTTTTTATAGTGACTGCCGGCGCCCCTGACAGCTGCCTGACTTGTCTGGCACGGAACCCTGCCCTGAACTCTAGAACATATTTGTTCTAGAGTTCATCTTCATTGTGGGGCAAAAGAGTCAGCTGGCTTACCTTAGAAACCTACCGCAGCCGAATGCTGTCTGCACTTACTCTGACTCAGGTATGATTGAGGAGCAGCATCATCAGGGAAGCTTGGTTGGGGTCCCATTAGGTAGAATGACAGTCCTATTACCTCTCAACAACCTGTTGATGAAACACTATTCTAACCTCTGAGCCCCCAAGTCACATGATATGAGTCAACAGTATTACACATCTCCTCACCACTAAAAAGGATTATGTCATAGGTTCCGGAACAAAGGCACGAGCTACCAATATGAGCAAATGTTACTACCACAATTAATAAACTGCCCTCTGTAAACACACTCACGACTCTTCAGCGCGATAAAGCCAGGAAATGACACCATAAATAAAAGGTGTATTGGACAGTAAGGATGACATGTTTTTGGTCTTCTCTTTGTATATGGCTTATACATAATTGTAAAGATAATCATGATAATGTGATCAAACCAACAGAAAGCAAACATTATATTTTTTTTTAAATACATTTGTCTGAAACACACAATCCAATACAAGTTGTGAAAAGAAAGAAAAAGAACAAAATAAAATCCCACTTGTTGCCAGCGGTTTAACCTATAGAGAGGGATCAAGAATAAAAAGGTATGGGTATAAAATGTTTCCAAAGTAATACCAAGCTGGTTTACGGTGGTCAGTAATTAACCATTTGTGTGAACACACATTATATACATCAGTAACATCATGTGATTTGGTTTTACAATTTCTTTCAGGCAAAGGTTGGCTGCAGCGTTACTATTAACTCATTGAACATTAAAGTTAATGACAGGCCGGGATCACTAGTAATAGTCAGGGTTGCCCTTATATTCTTAATCACAGGTGTGTAGAGCATGTGTTTGAAACAGCACCAACTCTAATACCAGTTAAAACACGTCAGGATTGCATGGTTACTTTCCAATTACAAAGGATAGGAATGATGTGAATGCAACTCCCAGGCTAAATATAGACCAGATATTAGAAAATAAAAATATTAATGCAAGATTTTAATTAGACACTCGCTAATATAAGCTCTCGGGGGAGATACAACCATCCAGCCTTTTGTAGACATGACACCCATCACACTAAGCCAAGGTTTGCCTGAAAGCTCCATCCCAGTTATCGAGAAAGGCTCCCCTGCTCCACTCTACATAATAAACACATTTTACTTGCCACAGACAATATCCAATCTAGTGAATGGTGCGATAGGGTTATTATTACATACCTGGTTTCTATCAAAGGATGGAGATCCTTCGCTTGGCTTATCCCAGCACCTCGTGCAAAGCCTGACGCTGGAGCTACTGGGCATCCAGACTTATCCTGCCTTCTACGAGTAGACTGAAAACTTTCTGCCCTCCTCTGGGAGGCAGGGAAGGATCACTTCCAGTACAACAGAATGGGTTGGGCAGGTACATGACATGCAGGTAAACGGATTGTAAGAGTATTAACCCATTCCTGCCCAGGGAACGCAGTCTATCACTTATCTCTCATTAGTCTGACATAAACGATAGAGTTATTACACTACGGCAATGAACAGTAGGATTTCAGATGTTTCCACTAAATACCTGGGTTATGAAAGCGAGTAGTTTCACGAAGATACAGAGTTTAGGCTTATAAGATCATAACAAATCAGTACTGTAATAATGTTTAATCAGATGTGAGTACATCTTTTTAAAAGATTGTAGCAAAGCAAGATCAGGGCTCTCCTTCTGTACTAGTATGTCTTACAGCTGTTACATTTCTATATTGTTTCTATATTTTTACTCTTTTCTATTGTAATAGCACTATGGATAGTGCCATAACAGGAATAATGGATATCTGTCTTTTACCAAACATGAAGAAAGATCTAAACACACTTATAAGGAAAAATGGCAGTAAGAGAAGTTTATTGAAATAACAGCTACAGCTTAAGACTCTAAATTGAGTATTTGGTTAATACACACTTGCACCCCTAAATGTTACACTGACTTGTGCATATATTAAATGAAATTAAGAGAGTCCTAAAAAAATCCCCGAGGTGGCTCCTGATGCCATAGGCCCTATAGCTATCATGATCTCAATTAATTATTTCATCCTTCATCGGCTATTTTATGTTCCTTAATTATTGCTACGCAATTTTGTGTCGTTTAAATATATCTATAAACTTGGTGCAAATATTAAAATGTTCTATACAGGAAATTGTCTTCGTTGCCTTTAAGTAAATAAGGATATCATTTATTCACACAAAAGAATGGCCAGTATGGCAATGGATGATTTGCATACCCTTTGTTGAAGATCATCTTAGAGTTCTAATAGGATTAGAGTTGAAATATCCTTGTACCAAATATATACGTATTCATATAGTTTGTGTGACAGTGAAAGAATAGCAAACAATAATACTACGGGGCATTGTGAAACCACACATGACACATACGTAATTGATAATAACTCATGTATACAGAGGACATCTGGCACGTATGCATGTAGAGCAATCATAAGATTGAACATCTAATAGGATATCATCGTTATACCCAAGTCCTCTTCTCATCTACACAACCATGTGCTGCTTTTGTTTCCAGGTGTTGATATTTTATCATTATTATTGAATAATAAAATGCCAATATATTCCACAGTGCTGTACAATCAGTAAACCTCACATAATAAATAGTGCATAACAATTTTCTTTTATGAAAAACAAAAGTTACACAGCTCAGCAGGGGATCTGGATCCTCCTCTCTGGCAGCCGGTTGACATCTGCGCAATACGCGTAGACAGCCTCCCCTGCTGCCGCCACTTTCGCCGGGGCTTCTATGATGGAGCGCGGGGTGACACAACCTTCCAGTGCTCCGTCATAGAAGCCGTGGCGGCAGCAGAGGTTGTATAAGCGCATTGTGCAGACGTCCACCCGCTGCCCCCACAAGACACCAGGGAGTCTGAAGCACGGGGGACAAGTCTAGGGATGCATTGGTAAGTGGGGGGTAGAGTGGCATATCAGGGGGGGAGAGTGGCATATCAGGGGGGGCTGATGGGCATATCTATAAGTAAGGTGCATTATGAATTAAGGGGGGACCTTAAAATGGCTATTGGCTTTCCAAGTTTCTGTTTGTATATAACATATGCCTACTAACTGCATAATAGATACCAACATTTTACAATACATGTATTCCTGTTCTTTAGATAAAATACTGTTTTACTATTCCACTGTGTATTTCTTCTTTAAAAACTTTAAGGGTGCGGCCTAAAATTGAGCCAATACGGTAAAAAGGCAAGGTGGACATTCTAATAATGGAAAACCATTGTATTTATCAGTATCATCCTAACCCACCATGAATACAAAAATGTAGAAGTCAAAAGTATACATGTATGTTTCAAATTATAAAAATAAATAACTGTGTATTGCCTTCCATATTTGTTTTGCAAAGGAATAAAATACAGCATTACTTTAAAAAATATGCATAACAAGACCACCAACGTACAAATCCAGTCAATTGAATGATTTACCCTGTTTTTGCCTTCCCAGCGGAGATAGGGAGCAGAAACTCATTAAGTTGCATTGTATGTAACTCCTACACACATTTCAGGAATTCCCCAGTAATTAACTGACCCTCCCTGTTACCTTCCTACATACCTTGTAACCTGTCTGGGTATCTGGTATTAGTATGCAAGGGTGTATGAGACTGTTTGTCCATGTGGTGTATGTCACTGCTGCCAATCGTATACTACAATTATTAGATTAAGCTCTAATAACCTTAATTAATAGATCATATTTAATACCAAAGCATACCGCTGCCCGTTAATTACCTAGTTTTATTCCCCTTCAAACCATCCAGCATTAATCATACTATGAGTAATACTGTGTCCCTGCAAACCCCAAAAAACACCTTCATATTCCCATAGAACTCTCCTGGATTCTTTTTCAGATAAGGAATTCTTGTTACCTCTCTGGAACCCAAATGGTTAAATTACATTTTCCTTTCTCGTGAAACCTGTTATATTGAGGATAAATTCTAATCATGAATGTCAGCTCCTTTTCTTTATGCTGCCTATTGAATTAATGCAAATCCCTATCTTGACATGAGGTGGGGCTCATGAAACTGCAGGAGTCTGGATGCTCAAACACTTCACAGAAAAGTGTGTGTGTGTGTGTGTGTGTGTGTGTTGTGTTGTGTGTGTGTGTGTTGTGTGTGTTAGGTGTGTTGTGGTGTGTTGTGTGTGTGTGTGTGTGTGGATGTTGGTTGTGTGTGGTGTGTGTTGTGTGTGTGTGTGTGTTAGAGAATTGTCGTTTAAACGAATACTCAATGTTTTTGTTTGGCATGAACGCAATTCATATTAAATATTTAACATATAATATCTATATAGGTATGTAGAAATACTATCCATACCCCTGGGTTTAGCTCTATTTAGGCAGCGTTTATCTCTTTTTGGGACAGAGACATAGCTCAAAGGAGATTTTTTGAGATAAGTAATAGGCAAGTCCTTTTCATTTATCATTGAAATCTGTGTGTTTAAATCAGTAAGTGCCTTAGGTTTGATTACCCAGACTTTTTCCTTTAGGGTTTCAGTCGCTATGTCGCTGTCCAAGTCAGAACAGCCCAGGTATTAAGAATTGATGTAAGGGCTACATGGATGGCCACTAGAAATATGTAGATCAACGCTAATGATTCAGCATTGTTTAAGGGGTTTCTTTACTGAGTATGGAATGTGATTAACATACACAGTGCCCAGGGTTCTGGTCAGTGTGAACTGGGCAAAATAAATTAGACATTGGAATTGGAGGGGCTTGTCAGCAGGAATTAGTTTTAATGAATACATGACATTAAGTTTTTACTTTAGTTATCTGGTATAAAAACAACTTTTAGATGGATGTTCGTGCGTCGTCTTAATGATTAAATCCTGTGAATCACCCATTTTTAAGTGGAATGTGCAATTGTTTGGTTCGTGATCACATCAAAGGAGAGCAACATTTGAAATCAGAAAAGTTTATTACGATTAAATATGGTAGTTATGGGACAGGATCTTAGGGATTTAGAGTTGCATGTAATCAAACTAAAATGGGTATGAGTCACAAAGTAAGGTGAATGCTTGATGCGAACTAAAAATATGAACATCGCTTCACAAGTAATTTATTTTTGTCAAACCACATGATCAGTATTTATACCGCCTCGATTTTACTTTGAAATAACATCCACATCTATCCTCTTAAAATTAGCTACTAAGTTGAAGTAAGGGGTCATTTTGCCTTCTTAGGTATATTAATTGGCACAGACCTTTCAGCAATGTGCCCGCAGTAGCTACATAGAATTTGCAACGTTCTTTAAGCATATGCTTAGTGGCACATCTGGGGAACAGCAGACTCAGGCCCCGGCGCAATTCATAAGAGCCCCAACTCATTTTTCATCAGTGTTGCCAAATATGTGAGATCATTTAAATGATATTCTTAAAACACAAAAAGGTATATGAATGGTCTTCCTGTTAAAGGTGAATTGCCATGGAAAATATATTTTTCATAAATAAGTGTTTTAAACAGTAACACAGGATAGTGTTGGCAAATGTCTGGTTTTATTTCCTTTTGTTCCAATAAACTCATTTTATCTGCAGACCCAAGGCTGCCTTTGCCCTAAATTGTGATATTTTGGGTGACTTTCCTTGTTCAAACATCACATTGAGCTGATTCTTTATGGCCAATATATATAGACCCCCAATAGTATAGTGTTCCAAGGCATTTGGTTAACAAAGGCAACAGTGTTCAATGTTCACAATCCAAAAATGGACTGCATAAAATGATACAGTGACATTGTTAATATTGCTCAAAGTCCTTGTTATGCTAGACTCCCTGGTGGCTATATGTGGAACTGCAAGTAAAACACAGAATAAACTCAATTCAAAGCAGCCCCACTTGCCCTCCTCTGTTTATGTAAAGGCTAATCAAATTTCCTGGTGGGCCGGCCAGTCTGTGGGCTGGCAGACCAACATTTAGATCGGCCATCACGCAGCCGCTAGGTTCAGAGCGACCGTCGCACGGCCGCGACCATCTCCGGCAGCCACCTAATAAAATTAAACAGGCTGGCATGCACACACACACTGTGCCGCCCAGTGGCAGTGCCGCAGTGAGGCTCTTCGTCCCGCCCCTTTGTAGACGTGATGCTCAAGGGGGCGAGCTCACAGAAAAGTTACTCGTGTCAAGGAGAGGATCGCCACGTCGGAGGAGAGCAGGAAAAAAAGAAGTAGTTCCAAAAAAATAATAGTTAGGGGTTAGAGTTAAGGGGACCCATATTCAAGCAGGGGGATTGCCTTGGGACATCATTAAAAATTAAATAATACTAAAGAGGGGGTAGCTGGGTTTTGGCATTACAAAATCAATATAAACAGGGGGATGGGTGGCTGGGGGTAATGTACATGTCAGTGGGGGGCATCAATAGACAAGAGCATGGTTGGGCATCACTACATCAATACTAAAGGGAAGGCTGGCTGGGGGCAATACATAAGTATATGGGGAGCATCACATTAACAATACTAAAGGGGTGGGGGCATCAATGCACAAGGGAGGGGGTTGGCTGGTAGGCATCACATAAATCAATACTAAGAGGGGTCTAGATGGGGGCATCACATAAATCAATACACAAGGGTGTGGGGGCATAAAAGCACAAAGGGGGCGATACACAAGGTTGTGGGGGGGAAGATAATCAATACAAAAGGGGGGGGCCTGGCTGGGCCATTAATACATAAGGGGCAAAAATATAAAAGAGTTAACGACAAAGCAGTGTAAAAAATATTTTCATGCTTAGTTATGGTTTGTGGCATTTGTGTTTGGGTGTTGGTGTGGCAGAACCTGTCCTGGTGTGTGTGTGTTTGGGTGTCAGTGTGGCAGAACCTGTCCTGGTGTGTGTGTGTTTAGGTGTCGGTGTGGCAGGGCCTGTCCTGGCGTGTGTTTGATCATCTGTTTCCTGGCATTTAACTTTCTGTAGGAATAAAATTAACTATGTAATTTTTACGAATCCAGAGATAAAATGCCCTCCTGAATTTGTAGTCTCTTCAGAGGACAAAACATTCTAGGCCCAGAAATCAGTGAGAGAAAAAGTAAAGGTATTGTGTTGTTTACTCTATTTCAATAAGCAGATAAGCGGGAACTTAGATGATGGATGGGATTTTCAGAGTATGTGAAACCCAATTTAATTGTAAGGCATGCTTTCATTCTGCTCTACAGGGGCAATTCATTGTCCTTCCCCACATGCACACCTGCAGAAATTGAACTATTTAATGAAAAAGTTTTTGCAGTAGCAAATGTTTTGATTCCATTATGTGTAATCTCTGCAACTAATTTGGGCCTTTTAACATTTTTGGTTTCTGGAATTTAAATACAAAAAATGTGATAAACATAAATGATTTATAGTTATTTGGATGGCAAATAGTGTGACCCAGGTATGTATGAGGGCTGTGTGTGAGTACAAGAGCTAAATCCCGAGATAAAATATATGGGGCTGGGGTCCAAATGTTTCCGGGGCTGCTTTTCATTCCCAGTCCGGCCCTGCCACTCACGGCCTGGATGATACCCACTTCTCACTTACTCTGTTCCCTCTTGTGACACCTTTAAAGTCTAACTAGGGCTAGCCCCACTCTTACATACAGATAGCCCTGTTTCCTGATGCCAGCCACAGCCCAAGAAGAATGTGAGTTCCAAACATTGGAATTTCCCAGGTATACGAGTCACCACACTGATATGTAAGAACGTAATCCAAAACAAAAGACTAATCCATTATACTTCATATTCATTGGCAGGACAACTCTGTCACTCCACTGCTTGTAGCATCAATCTTCAATCCCTGACCCCACACCTGAAGCCTTTAATAATGCTGCTCCATAAATATCTATACTGTTCCATGTATCTACTACGCTCACAAAACCTTACATCTAGCTATCGTCATATATTATTGTCCCCAGATATTCTTATGATTGCCCTTTTCATTTTTGGCTTGAACCTACATTCCATTAGATGTCCTCAAGCTTCCAGGGATTTAGATATTTCCTAAAAACACATTTTGGTTTCAAGTAGCCATATTAACTATGGATTATGAAAGCCAACCTTGGCAGCTTTCTCCTATCAGAAGGTACATGGTTCAATCAGTAAGGTGACTTACTAGAAAGCTCTTTGTACATTCAGAAAGAGAATGATTTATGGCTGTTAATGGACTATATATTTATCTTTGTTGCTGCCCTAAGCCAGGCAAGGCCACCACCTGTCTCCTCTGTGTGGCTGTCCATACTGCTGAGTACATCATTGTATTAGAATGATTTGTCTTAACTCATTTCTGCCACCTAGTGGAAATATGTTGAGCAGCATCTCACTAAGATACTGTACCTGTATAAAATACATTTCCTTCCCCTGTTGTATGCTATGCAGACAAGGCACAGTCCTCCATAATGTTAACAGACCGATTGGGGAGATCAGTGATCTCCTTTTTAAACCGGCTCATTTAAGAGTGGAGCTACAGAGAGCCTGATCACTCAAGTGGCTCCCAGGACTTGCTCCCCTAGGCCAGACTACACCACTAACTACAGCACTGTAAGCTCATGAAAGCCGCTGTCAAAAAGGAAATGTATTTTATACAGGTAGAGTATCTTAGTGAGATGCTGCTCAACATATTTCCACTAGGTGGCAGAAATGAGTTAGGACAAATCATTCTAATACAATACATGCGTTAGTTTGAGTCATAATATAAAATAATCACTTATATAGTTCTGTGTCCATAGAGTGTTTTCCTTGAAACTTGTTAAATTATGTCACACAAAAGTCACTAACATCAATGTATATGATTCATTTTTAACAATAAGGATAATATTTTTGAAACAGTTTTTTCAGCGTACTGTTTTTTTTTTGTTAAATCTTCGCTAATTAGCATTGTTATTATCATTGCACATTGAAAGCATTAGCATATTTTTCAGTTACGTGTGATGGGCAAAATGTGTTTAAAAAGATACAATGAACTGGTAGCGCAACAAATTGCACTATGTTTATGAAAAAGAACCCAGGGGCAAGGTCATAAATCAGAGGAATATTTATGGAGACCGTTGGTGAGAACTGCTCACTATAAATATAAGCCTTTATGGTGGATAGGGCACTGCTGGTATCTTAGTTTTCCATTTAATTAGTCATTTAGTTATTTTTGTCTTAAAATAAAGTTCTTCATGGTTTTGAAACACAGAAAGTTAGCTGTCCCTGAATTCTCCATGTATGTTGGAAGACCAGTACATGTGTCCAGCACTCATTCTGTTAATTGTATGATTACAACCCAGGTAGATGCAAAGGGCCCTATTGGAAACCACATCTGAAATTTTGGAAGAATGTTGGATTTTTAGCTCCTGATCCAACAAATTTTAGCACTCCTGAAAAATTCACAAACTGTTATTCTAGGTGTGATCACTGAAAGGCTGATACATCTTAAATAAAATGAGAATACAGGGCTGGCCCCAAGATTTCTAGGTGTTTCTAGCTACCTAGATGAATTATGTTTCAGGTCCCCCTACCAGCATCCTGTAGTTTGTTAGCATTGGAGAGGAATCTGTTAGGTCCTTAATAAGGTAAAAATGCTATGACCTTTCCAATATGTAACTGATGCTTTTTTATTACAATGTCTGCTGTCAACCACCTTTATGTTCCTGCCAGCGTCTCCCAATTGATGACATCATGCTTGTACAGAAGCCAGTGTCATTCATCCAAGCAGGCAGCAAGCACAACCAGGGCCGGCCCTACCATGGAGCAGAGTGGGGCAATTACCCCAGGCAGCACTTTTGAAGAGGTAGCACTTTGTCGCCCCAGGCGGCTTTTTTTTTTAAAGCGGAGGAGAGAGAGGGGCGCTAAGTGGTTTTCGCGTTGTCAGTACCCACTCGGCGCCCCTCTCTCTCCTCTGCGAGCCCTCTAGCTCGGTGCCGGCTTGTAATGCTGAGTGCCGGAAATGACGTGGCAGAGCAGGGAGACTCGCCGCTGGACTGCTGAAAGGTAAGTGCAAAAGGGGGGGATAGGGTAGATAATAGGTAGGGAGGAAGGGTAGATAATGAGCGGCGACGGGCGGGGGTTGGCGGCATTTTAAACTTCGCCCTAGGTGGCATTATGTCTTGGGCCGGCCCTGAGCACAACACTGCATCAATACCAGCTTAATTATAGTTTTAACCATCAGTGGAAAGAATCAATAACAGGAAATCCTGGCAATCCGTTATGTTTCAGAATCATTTATTTTAAAGAAAAAAATAAATATATATTTATATATATCCCACTCCTTCTTCACACTCACATTCCTTCTTGTCATCCCCAAGTGTCCCTTTAGGATTTGGTTGGCTTGACTTGATACATTTGTGAGCCCATTTGTTTTTAATTACTTCTGCATTATCTAGTTTATGACTATTTGCATAGTGTTCTTTTAAAGCTGACATGAAGCCAGCAGTGATGTCACAGTATCAGGACAAATTTTACCGATGTGTGTCTGTGTTCCGTTATATGCCGTTGCATGTAAACCTAAGTGGAAAGATTTGGTGACCTCTCTAAACAAGTAAGGCACATGGCTTCTTCAGAAGCAGCAACGTTTATGTATCTATGTCTTTATGTCTCATGGATCATATCTGAATTACACAGGAGTATTTATGATTTAGAAGAAAACTGATGAAATTTGTTGTGTTAGTCAACCGGCTTGCTCACATATAATGTGCAGGCTTTGTGAACAAGATGGTACTGGCACATATTGAAAAACAGCAAAAGTTGTTAGCAATATTAATCAAACCACTTAGCTCCGCTATGGTTTGGATATGATAAACATATACTATAAATATTTTATATATTTTCTGTCTAACAAAACAAACACATTGGAGACCTCATAAGCTGACCATTCTTGCTGGGAACTCAATGTAAAAGTATCATAAGGCTAGGTGGAAAGCTTACGGGCAGGGTTCTCACTCCTGGTGTGTCTGTATTAATGTATATTTGTTATGTGTGTGTTAACCACCTCATTTTAATTGTCCAGGGCTGCGTAATTTGTTGGTGCTTAATAAATAACATGTAATAATAAATGTGTATGTTAATTCCAGCTGTGCACTTACAAAACTCTCCACTAGGGGGTAGAAGTGTTTTCTTTCAAAAGCAATACTCTGTCTTCTTTTTTATTTAATATATGGTGCCCTAAAGAATGGAAATTGTATTGTTCTCTTGGGCTTTAAAATGTTATGACACTACATATTGAAGCTGCCGGAGGGGAGAGGAACAACTTCTCCCTGTAACAAAAAGTAGATTAAGCCTCAGTTATTAACTCGAACAATTAAACTATAGTTTTTAATGAACAATAGCATTTTCTCCACCAGACTATGAGAAAAGGGTGCTGCAAAGGTTTCCAATTCATAGAAGCAGGTCCTGCATGTGCCTTGCCAAACTGCATTTTCATGTCAATTAACCCCGATTAATATGAAAGATAAACTTTTGTTTTATTCATTTGTTACCTGAGGTTAGCATTGCTGTAGAAATTACAACATATCTCCTAAGTGTACCTCTTTGAGACTCAAGTATCTCTTCCCTTCTTCCACCCCTGATGTCCCTGTTCTCTAAGACCAGACCAGGCAATGTTCTTCCAGTCTTCCATTGTCCAATTTTGGCGAGCCTGTGCGAATTGTAGCCTCAGTTTCCTGTTCTTAGCTGACAGGAGTGGCACCCGGTGTGGTCTTCTGCTGCTAAAGCCCATCTGCTTCAAAGTTTGACGTGTCGTGCGTTCAGAGATGGTATTCTGTATATATATTGGTTGTAACGAGTGGTTATTTGAGTTACTGTTGCCTTTCTGTCATCTCGACACCAACAAGGCATTTTCGTCCACACAACTGCCGCTCACTGGATATTTTTTTGTTCTGTAAACCCGGGAGATGGTTGTGCGTGAAAATCCCAGTAGATCAGCAGTTTCTGAAATACTCAGACCAGCCCTTATGGCGCCAACAACCATGCCACGTTCAAAGTCACTAAAATGCCCAATGCTGATGCTGGGTTTGAACCATATCTACATGCCTAATTGCATTGAGTTGCTGCCATGTGATTGGTTGATTAGCTATTTGTGTTAACAAGCAATTGAACAGGTGTACCTAATAAAGTGTCCAGTGAGTGTATATTATACATATTAAATATAAAATGATCTAATTAAGATACATTTATCTTATTCTCATACCCCACCAAAATTATCACTGTGTTGCAGTGTCAGGAGGGGGCAGGTCCTTCCTGGTAGTGGATGGGAAGCTTTACGCAAGCTATTTTGTACAAAATCACCAGATTGCTATAAATCTCCCAAATCTGAAATGATATGTACATTTCTCACGCTTGAGTCAGATATGCACAGATGGAAGTGTGGTAAGAGCTGGTTGAATTTTTCACATATGAGAGCAATAAAATTGGTTCATGGTTTATAGAAAGAAAACAATAAATCAGATTTTACACTGCGCAGGAAATGTGAAATAGCTTGTTGAGTATGATCCTGCTATCTAAAAGAAGGCTATCCAGGTCATAAACAGAATGCTATATTTAATGCCTATTTGATATTTTTAGTTGCCTTGGAGCTACTAATATGGTTATTTTATGAATATTGAAAATGTTGCATTGCGCCACCTGTATTATTTTGTAAACTATTTGAGCAAATGTATAAATTGGCTTCTCATGAAAATAGATTTCAAAACGTGATGGAAATGCATGGGTTGACTATGCCATTAAAAACCCATGGAGACGTGTTTTTTTTCTGTATTCTAGGTTTCTGGGCTGAGGCATTCTAAAGAAGAAACAATGCAATATTTGTGATATTTGCAAAATTCATGGAACATTCCTGCTTGATTAACACATTTAGTTGACAGTAGACATGTGTTTTGAATTGTGGGTCTTGTCAGTGCAGGAATTATGTCTGGACCATCACTCGAATTACATAATAGCTGGAAAAGTTTTTTCTTCCCATTGTTTAAAAACACAGTGTTGTCTGGTATCCTCCAAAATACCCACTTCATAATATTCAGCACCCTGATATCTTTATAAGAAGCCATCAAAATCCACTAAATTATGTAACAATGAATCTCTAGATTGTAAGCTTGCGAGCAGGGCTCTCTCCACCAAATGTATCACCAATTCTCGTCTTGTTAGACACCTTGAATTTATGTATTGTATTAAGTGCTGCATAAACTGTTGGCGCTATATAAATAAAAGATAATAATAACAATATTGTACAATATTGAAGAGTGACGTGTCTAGTTGCTCATCAGTATTGCTGTTTGGCAAGTCTATTGGCTGATTAAGTTCAGACTCTCTATTCCTCTACCACTCCAGAATATCATCTTCATCTCTGCTTCTTCAGCGGCTACCATGTCTATCAACATCTCAGTGGTAGAGTAATTGATATGTGTAATCATAAAATCATGTCAACATGGTGGGTATTTAAACACCTCTCTTCAAGCAGGACAATCAGTGCCTTATACTATGGGCATCTGCATTTATTATATTCATCGATTAAGCCAGTTCTTTGGGAGTTGTAGTCTACCAGCTAGGACGGTCGGTGTTGCCCAGAACTGGGGATAAGGGTATATGATGACAGGGCAGATTTTTCCTGTAGGAAGATATACAGGATGGACTGCTCTGCATGACCTTTATAAGATCATTGTAACTGCCTGTTGCTTGGAGTAAAACAAAAATACATCACTTCTAATAACAGACTTATTTAGATTCAGATTGAGGAAACGAGCAGTTTTAATGTATAGAAACAATATCTAAACGAGGAGTTTATGAGTCTGAATGTATGTTGTTTCTTTACAACTGAACTGGCTATATATTTTTAGAGAAACAGTTTATGTTAATGTATGAGACGGCAGTGACCTCACTGGTCATAAAACATTAATATCCTTGGACCTGTTACACTGGTTTTTGGTTATTTCCTACCCTTGGGGCTTAGTGTAACAAAGTCTGGCTGAATGTCCATCATAGCAACCAAACATGAGTCATGGAGCCGTTACTCAATGTTTCTTAAAATTAGCATCCACAGTACCACCGTTTTGCAACTAAGCCCCAATAATATGGGCTGACACTATATACAGGCATACCCTGCTTTAACGACATTCACTTAAAGGACATAGTTATAGCACAACCATTGCCCGGACACATGACGCCAGCATGTCAGTTCATCTTTGGAGCGTCTTTTGAGCGTTTCGTGGAGAAATGACCTGTCGATTGCAGTGCCGCGCGTGCATTGATAGGTGAAAAAATGAAGTGCTTCACTTTAAGTACATTTTAGGTTTATAAACATGCTGTGGATCCCATTGTGTATGTTAACGTGGGGCATGCCTGTAGTAGATGTCACCATTAAGCATGCTGTGGACCCCATTGTGTATGTTAATGTGGGGTATGCCTGTAGTAGATGTCACCGTTAAGTAAGTGTCGCTCATTAGAACCATGTCTGGTTTTTGTATTGGGTCCTAGGAAAACCTCTTTTCTTGGGTCTTTTACATATAAATTATGGAATTGGGAGGACAATACATGGCCATGTGATCGCATACAACCTTGTTGTTTTATATGGCACTTCACACTAAGTCACACTCATCCTGTGTCCATATTTCATAAAGTATTTTTGTGTGCAAAACTGCCCTAACTCCGCATATATTGTCATGTGTTTTAACACATAAGAGGGGCCACACACAAAGCAGACAGGAAGTGCCAATGGAACAAACCACTTGCATTAGGAAGGATATAGAATCTTTACTATGCATGATGTCACACGGGGACAACAAGGGGTCAGCTGAATAATTTAAAGGCAGTGACGGAAGGGACAGCTGTGTATGAAGATGTTTGGGCCGTGGGCAGTTGCTTTTTGTTTTGTGCTTAAGACCGCTTTCATTAGAACTGGGCTTTAACTTTAAATTTGGTATGTGACAATTAACAAATAATACGTGTCAGGGCTCCATATACTCAAGGTTGGTGGGATGACCTTGTGATTATTTATTGCGCACCAATGAATGTAAATGGATGTGTTGGCTTCTAATCTAAGAACACTCAGGAACAGTACTAAATGATCCAACTCCGAGACCCTGCAAATATCATGAAGGTTCTATGTGACTGCTACTTAAACTTTGTAATTTAATGCTTTTATTACTCTTCCTCATGAATGGCCTAAGTTGTTAATATCCTTAATGTTGTCACCTCACGCAGCCTTTTCACCTATTGCCCTCTTAAAGCACCAACTGGGGTGTAATCTAAGAATATCCCAATTTACCATGAGATTAGAGAGTTAACCCAGGCAGTTCCCGGGTATTTTCGCAACTTTGAACGGGTTACGACTTATGTTGTGATTTCGATTTATGTTGCTAATATATACAAGGAGATTTGGCTGCAACATTTGAAAAGTGGTCTTATCGCCATAGCAACCAGTGCATTATTATAGTCAGTACAAATATTCCATTGGCTGCAGTAGTAGTAAAAACCAATATTTTTGTCCCTTTGTCTGATAGCACTGCAATGTGCCTGTTTATTGCCCTATTTTTAACCTCCTCACCAAATGTCATTATATTTTTAATATTTTGCCTTAAGCACTAGTTGTATATTGGATTGATGTTTCGATAGTTTACTTTTGCAAAATCCAACAAAGAATGTTAAAATGGCAAAAAAGCATAACGTGATTTTCATCCTTATTTCTCCCAGGTACCATTGAGGTCAACAAATGTAAAACAAAAGTTCTTAATAATTACTGCTTGCATTTATCCTAGAATTCAAAGTTCTCAAATGAAATTGTTGATACCAGCGAATAAAAATCACACATTCTTAAAAAAAAAGAAGGAAGACACGTGTTTTATTCGGGCATGTCAGTAAGATGCCAGAGACTCCAGGAGCCTGCGGTGTGGTAAGAAACAGTAGCCATAGGTGCAGCTAGGTAACGTCTACAGGATTCTCAAATATTAGGAGAGTTTAGAATGCTTTCTGAAACAGTCCGTGTTACATATAAATGATCTCTCCCATTCCATATTCCTTCTTTCTTCATCAGCCGGCGCCATTTCTTTAAAATACATAAGGTTACCTGAAGTGCTCGCTCCCGAGTGCATTACTGTGCCACCCATGACACATATAGCTTATTGCAATGGCAGCTTATAGAAGCTATTACTAATTATCTTATTAAGATAAACATCTAACACAGATTCTGAAGGGACAACAATGTGGCCAATACATTGGTCCTGTAGGTTGTACACCAGTAGCATTTTTGATTTATCCCACACAGCAGCTCCCTCAGTCCACTGACAAAACAGTGTGTAACCGGGTGCAAAATAATACAAGAGGCTTCGTCCAGATCTGGTTGACTTTCCTAACCACACAAAGGTAACAGTGAATAAGGAGCAAAACATATGTTCTCTGTAACACGGTATGTAACATGCATTACAGATGCCTTAAATAAGAAGTGCTCTAACTCTGGCTGCTCTACTAACACAAATTACATGAATAAATCAGAGTAGCTAATGGCTTTTTTCTGGTAGTGTATGAATATGTAGAGGATATCAATATACCGTTGTATCTACTGGCCTTCATGAGTTTTCATGGCTTCCCACTGAACCTGCGTAATAACACATGAGTTGGTTTACCAAAGCGAAGATCTTTCTTATTGTAACTCTGATATATAATTATTAGATTAGTAATAATAATGAGGAAAACGGATATAGCCGTAGTAACCAGCAGAGAAGACTTTAGCCAAAGCTAATACGTTTTACTAGGCCAACATGGAAAAAGATGCAAAAGCCCTTGGAACCTCAGAGTTCTCCGATGGAAACCTCTGAAGTCCTTAAAAGCATTTGTGACTTTTTGCACCTTTTTCTATGTTGCTCCAATAAAAAGTGTCAAGTTCAACTAAAAACACCATTTCAAATCATTCTTAACAAAGGCAGTCACTGTCCCCCTCAAGATAAGAACTTTTAACTGTTAAAAGGCTGGAAGTCGATAGTTTACTAAGACTGGGACTGGCAAAGGTTTACAGGAACTGCATTGGAGTAATGGTGGCAGTGAACTGTTTTAACCCTTTACTGTCAATCACCAGAGCAACTCTCCCTTCTGGCACAGACATGTGCTCCTGTCCGTGCATCTATTCTCAGTTAAAATACTCTGATAGCAAGTTATCCCACCATATTGACAGTAAATTGACTGCTTTAGCTGGGGTACCAACATGCTGGTTACACATAGACTTTACTCTAGACATTAATGCTAATCCATTCTCTTCTACAGCACAAGTAACTATCTAAGCGGGTGAGTGATACAAGTTTCGACAAAAAAATGTATGTTCATGGCAACAAACAAAATGCACAAGCATCGCTTTAACAATTGCATAGTCTTTAAAATATTAATTTGCCATATAAATAAATCGATTGTCAAAGCACACACGCTGCAGAAAAAAACCCTCTGTGCCTGGAGCCCCACAATCCCTTCCAGGGATGCAGAAAGTGTACTTAGTTTTTTTGCACCCCTCTGGCACTTAAAGGGCTTAGGTACCTCAGTCTAAAAACTAGTGTTTGACACAGCCAAGAGATGAGGGGGTTAAAGGGTTAAAACCTGCTCCCCAGCACTGCCTGGAATATATATATATATTTTAATTATATTTCCATAAATCTGTTATTTGGGCGGCTTTATTTCTCAGCGCAATCTGCATCAGATGTCTACTATAAGTTAGTTGTCTGATATTCCTCAAGTGTGGCGATAAAGGCTTAAATAATTCACTTTTTGGTTTTGGGGCATTACGTTTTATCTATTACAGCACCGCTGGAAGTGTGGAATCAGCAGATATAGTGATTTACTATGCCAGCTCTTCATATTTCTGAGAGTTTGTTATTTGACTTAATTTCTGAAGTTGTACCACAGCGCATAAGACCACATGCAGTCAAAGAAAGCCCCGCCAATGCTGAGGAAAGGTCACCAAAGCGCTATAAGGAGAAAACACAGCAGTGTGTGTGTGTGCGCTGTGGGATAAAGTGTGAGGAGCCATAACTATTCTTTAATATTACTGTCCCTTTACCTCCGAGACACCGCACAGCACTTACACTTTCTTCCACAGCCTCAACCTTTGGACTGTGGAAGAAAGTTCTTATCAATTGATACAAGAAGTTATCTTTTTTGGTAAGACTATCCCTCTAATGTATATATCCCAGTACATGTTTTGCTCTCATTTTAAACACTAAGCAGAGTGTGTTCTGCGTTAACGAGATATGAAGAGGCTAAACCCTTATATACCAGATGTCTTTGTGACTGCAGATTGAAAACAAGAATTCATGCTTTTTCCCTGAAGATACTGGTGACTAGGATTCTAGCCTCGTGCTTAAAGGGTAGCGTACTAAACGGATTATTTGATAATAAACTGTGCACATGAATATATACAAGGGCAATTGTAACTGTACTGAATTATATCCCTGCCTTCTCCTGCCTCAATGCAAGAGAAAACAGTGGAATCTTACAAAGCAGCTGAACAGAATACTGCAGGGACCATCAATCCAGTTAAGCGACATCCCTGTTTTGCCTTACAGTGAGCAATCTCTTTCTGTAACAGAGTCTAGATTGCTCAGATTGTTCAATTACACTTTTCGAGGACATTGTACCTTTCAGGTAAACAAAAGCAAAAGTTTCAGCCCCCCCGCCCCTCTATCATCTTGGTAAGAGTTCTAAAGGAACGGTTCCAGTACCGCATATGTGCATCCTTTGACCTATAATGCCCTAGAATTGTATCCCTATATATATTTTTTTTTTACCCTGAGCTATCCATCCACTTATGAGTGTTTTTGAGTTTTTAAACCAATGCTCTGCTTCATTTCAACCTTCAGAAGGTCCAAAAATAACAGTATGCTTCTTTTGAGGTCATTGTTTATGACTGCAGGTATGGGTAATTCAGTTCCTTCTCTGGTGTTGCAGGTCTACTAGTAAGAATAGACTATATGCATTGGGAGGATGTTCCAGTTACAAAATACTTCTGAGGAAAGATCAGGGGCTGAGATAGGGGTGTTAGATCAAGTCCTGCCCCAGTTCACTGTGTGCAGGCTTAGGTTCCAGTGGATAAGCGTGGGAAGTAAAGGTGGAGATGGCTCCTTAGTAAGGGGAGAAAAGAAAAGTCCCATGTGCAGTTCTGATGGGTCCGGGAGCTGGTCGGAGAAGATGTGTAAGTGGTGGAGCTTGGAGGAGTGGTGGTGTTGGGGCTGGACGTAAACTTAGCGGAGAAGGAACAGCGGCTGCCATTGCCATTGCTAGCGGATTGGGAAGAAGGCCTGCAGAAAATGTTTTGTGAAGGTTCTTGGGGAACACAAGACCACCCTGCAATAGAAACACAAAATATCATTATGTTAAAAAATGTTCACTTGCAACAGTGTGGGAATACAAAACACATTACCATTACTATGTCTTGTGCTATTACTCATTAAATGTATTTAAAGTGTGTGTGTGGGTTTTTTTTTTAAAGAAAAAGGAATACAGATTGCTAAAAGAAAATTGACTATATTATAATAAAGTAAAAATTGGTAGCATAAATCCTAGTAGGCAGGATCTTGTTCCTACAACATTAGAAGTCCTACCAACAAGAGACTGCCACTAAATAATGTGTAATGTCTCAATGTGAGAAATTGTTTATTCTCATTATTTTACTATATAAACAGGAAATTACTGTTCCACACAGTGAGAAAATATAAATTTATGTAAGTAACTCTTTGTAATGTGTTTAAAGTGTGGAATGTTATTTTTTGTCACCAGATTCAGGGATTTAATTTTACTATATATTGTTCCTGTAAGGGAGACCCATCCCCTCTTAGACCATTACCGTAAGCTCTTGTAGGGTTTGCTGTTTCTTGTGCCGGCTCAGAAGAGGGTTGGGTTTCCCTGCCACACCATCACGATGTCTGCGACTTGAGATGTGCTGGTGGAAAGATAGCAAGAATATGTACTTTATTAGAAAAAGAGCATTGAGATCGTCAAATTTACAGAAGTGATTTGTGGCTCACGTTAATTTGAACATTTTTTTAAATGTAATTCGTTATTTGTTCCAACATCTGAGGTTCAGATGGGTTCTAAAGAAAAACGTGACACAGCATCCATGAACTAAAAGGGAAGTCAACCTAAACAACTCCATGGGCTGGTTACACACTATGGGACTCTCCAATAACAACTGCTGGGGTGGGTTGCCTACCTTTACCTATATTACTGAGACAAGAGTAAGTTTCAGTTCTGGACTGTTGCCTGCATATAAAACCAGTAATCAAGTATCCAAAAATTCACATAAACATATATGTGTTCTATAAAAAAAAATATATATTTTTGATATATAAATTAAACATAACAATAGGATACCTGTTTGAGTTGCCCTTCAGAAGTGACTCTAATGTTACAGATCTCACAGTGAAAGGTCCTCTCTTGGTTATTGGAGTCAGGTGGTCCAGTGGAACCATTGCTCAAACCACCCATCCGAGGGTAGGCTTTGATTGGACCAAGCCCACTGCGAGCCTCCAGGATAGTCTTGTGCTTGGTTCCTGTAAATAATATGACTTCATTAATATTACACCCAATCTAACTTTCAAAAGCTGTCAAATTAAGCTAACCAAATACTGCTATTTACTGAACAGCGAGGTTGAATTACAAAAATGGATACACTACATTAACTAAGAATTATATTGGGCAAACCTGACCCTTTTACCAAGGTATGCCCTTTACACAAAACAAAAATAGTTAGTTAACAAAACTCCTTGGGTTTTCTATCTGAAACGTGGAAAGAAAAACGTGGTTCTGTATATATATATATATATATATATATATATAATATATATAACCAGCTGCTTTAAAGAATCAGTTTGTGTGTCCAACAGGTGAAACTTTAGGCTCCAAAATGGCTAGCTGTGATGGCAACCGTGCACATGGGGTTTGGCAAACCCTGTATTAATCCTTATTAAGTTATTATAGCAAAAAAAATCATATCATTAGAAAATGATTAATATATTTTGAATGCATCATCAAAGCACAGCAAATTTCTTATGTTACATGTATCTTTGAGAAATCTGCCTTCTTCCCGTCCTTATTTTGACATCTAAGCAGCTGATGCTTATTTGATGGCGCAACTTAATTAAAGCTGTAATACGTCTTACCTTTGTTATGAGCCTCGAGCTGTGACGCCGAGTTTACAGACACCTTGCAGAGGGCGCAGTATAACAGTTTCTTGGCTCTGTCATCATCACTCTCTGATGCAGAAGTGCTTGTTCCACTGTTAGCAGGCGCTGAAGAGCAAAGTGGTTTTGTACACCCCATATCTGCCTCAGATGACACATACTGATACCCTTCTAGATGTGGGGCCGGGTTCTCATGCAACGGCATCATTGGTATATCAGGGCTCTCAGCAGGTGGCAAATCAGCTCCATCACTGCCATGTTGATCTATTAAAGTAGAAGAAGAAAATGATGTATGAATTGAATTGTTGGTAAAACAATGCATTTAGTGGCTAAAATGGTTTAAGGGTTGCATTATAGTGTGGGTATTTTCCAGAACATACCATGAAAAAAGTGGTCCAGGACAAAACCACAAATGATTATTTTTTTATATCATTCATCTCAGTTTTTTTTGATACTCATGATTAAGTTGGCACATCTGCAAGTCCAAAGATCAGTTCACCCAAGTTAAATGCCTTGAGATCATGAGGATTCTTCAAGCCTTTAAGCCTTTTATTTACACTTCACCAAAGATAAAACATATAATTTCCATATGCCAACAATTTAGAATCTAAATCATTTTTAGAATAGTGCAAAGTTGTTAAGATTTTTTTTCTGCTGGTTTGGAGAATAGGTCATATTGAGAATATGTTGACCTGAAACACATAACTCAGGGTTGTTTCCCAGTGCATCATTTCATTGATCAGTGGCATCCAGATCAGACCAGCACTTAACTAAACGTAGATATATAGAATTGTCTTATATAGTCTTGGTGATGTAAAATAAAAGTCTGAATTGCACATTTGGTCTATCTTTAAAGCTCTATGGAAGCTTAGCTCAGAGGCTTCCTCCTATAGATGGATCCTTACTTTGCATTCATGATCACTCTTTTGCATTGTTACCTATGCCAACGCAATGGAGACCCCTCTAACACCACTTTGAGAAAGACACCACTTCAACTGATGGGCTGATAGGGCCAGGTTTCCATATTCTACAACTGTTGCTTGCAGCGGGAGATAAGTGGCCATGAATTAGACTGACGTTAGTACATACCGAGAAATAAATGTCCCAGGCGAGGACTATAGGAAATGCCAATGACTATATAAACTACATTAACTGAGATTGATGGGTAGGGAATTCTTTATCCCCATTATTAATAATGATAACACTAGTTTTGTAGCAGCAATAAATAGTGGTGAGTTCAAGGTCTGGAAAGCCCCCAAAATTAGAAAAATATGGCCAGCAGACCCTGCTGAAACGGAGCCAGATTATATGGGAAACAGTTCCTAGAAAGTTTTTTAAACACAGATTTCTGTAAATGTAAGCAGCATTATGGGCCTGTGAGTAGATGTCTTCCATACAGAAAATGTGTTTCAAAGAGTTTATAATGGTTGCTATGTGACTAAACTATTCTGCTCGCAGGGCTTGTTGGCTGGGATACTTAGTGTGTTTCTGTGTATTTTATGAGACGAACACTGAACTCTTAGTTGGGTGAAACCCAACACGTTGAGACATGTTAACAAGTCAGCTGGTGTGACATTGCCATGCAGCCAGAACATGTGTTAGAGACGATATTAAACAAATGAATTAAAGCCCAACCTAATGTTCAGGAAGGGCGAGCTGTGGGGAAAAAACATATACAAAGTGTGCACACGAAAACAAAATAAATAAATGTCAGGAAGCAGTGACAACGCAAAACTTGCCCCCCCAGGGGGCAATGCAACCAACAAAAAGCAGCTGTAAACAGTGTTCTGCTGTGGGTTCTACAGTAGAAAATGTGACACTTCCATTGCCCCGTGGTCCCGTTCTTATGCTGACGTTCCCATTGTAGGCACTTTTGGCAGTGGACTGGGGTCAGCATGGGCACCCTGACTGGTCTGCGGCTCCGCAGCCCCATACGCAAGAAGCCTTTTCATCAGAACAACGACAAACTTGCCTCTGCCAGGGGGCAAAGCAACCAACAAAAAACTGTTGTTAACGGAGATCTGCTGTGTTATGCTTATGCTCACAGGCCCATGGGACATACGGCTTTGGCCCATAAAAGATTTTTTTTTCTACGTAAGATTACCATATGTAACAGGAACTTTTGTTAGGAACCTATCTGTGGCAGGAATTTCACAGGAGATCATGCAGCACTCACAGCTTGCATGATATCTCCGAGGCAAAGTAAGGCAAGACTAAGTGTGTTTACTTGCCAGAGTTTCCAGAGAAGGCTTCAAATTGCACAATAGTCTTTTTTTGGCTTAAAATGTAGCACAGTCCCACTGATTCAGCTCCTTGGTAAGCAATATAGTCACAAAGAATTAGATAGGGGTACTTAGCAATATATGGCCATACAGCGTGACGGAATCCCCCAATATTTATGCCTCAGATGGGTGTTTTTTGAATGGTATTCAATTCTTGCCTTTTTTTGGTCTGTATACAGTACAGATCGGCAATGAGAGAACAGATTATAATTTTCCAGCGATAACAAATGCAACTTTACGGCGAGCATGGGAATAGAAATCCAAAAAAGTTTGTTCTTGACAGGCATCCAGAGACTTGATAAATATTTTATTTTCTTCAGTCTGATGCTTACAGGCTATGAGATTTATCAACCGTTAGCAACATGTTACATTGCAAATATATTTTATATTAGTAACTTTTTATTTATCGACATGCAAACTGTTACTATAAAGTATGTTGATTAGTAAATACCATTGAAAGTTGAGGAAATTGCATCATCGCCATTCCGCTATTATCAGCCAGACGTAGAACACAGTGCAGAGCAGTACGAAGACAGCCCTGATCCATGCCAGGATAGGAGGCACGGGCTCCAGGAAATAAACTAATGTTCCAGGTTACAAAACTCGGGTAAAAATAGCATCATCTGTTGTAGGAGGGAACTATTACTTTGAAAGCATTTTTATTGCCTGATACATCTGGTGCTATTTCTGACCTAGACTCAGAAGTTCAAGTGTGTATAGGGGGAAGGGGTTGAAGGAGACATATTAGACACAAAGACTCAGTCTGAATTGTTACTGTGATAGGCAAACTCAGTGCTGAGCTTCCAGCGCTGGTTTTAGGGGCACGGAGATGTTCGGAGTAGATGGTTTTGAAGCCTCCACACCCGGAAAATTGCTGCATCCAAGCCAAGAAGGGGAGGACGGGCATCACACTGAGCTCATCTCTTCCTACTGTGATGTTTATACAGAACACTAGCCCTGGATTTATCGATGACATAAAAAAGAGAGACCAACGCTTCATTTACTTTCTTTGAGGGCAATGTGGTATATAACAAAAGGGATTTCTTCAGTCAACACCAAGAATTGCCTCAAACCTCCATATAGTTACACTTTTGGTTTATATTGCTTTGCTGGGTTGTACAGCCAAAAATAATTGGTCTATTCAATACTCGTCAGTCATAAAATGACTTTTTCAGCTAGATATTCAATAACATTCATCAAAGATGAGCAGAAGGACATATGTTGCACAGATAATTCTGTTTGAGAAATGGAACAAACCTAAACTGAGGGTGAAGCTGATAGAGAACGCCTACTGTGAGTAATGAAAAGATAGAAGGAACAGAAAAACTAGGGAGGGCTGGGGATTTAAAAGCCATTTGTAGCAGAAGACAAGAAGTAAAACATGTATTATATTTATGAGCGATAAAGGTCTACGTCTGCATCAAATAATATTTCCTTTTTTCTGTTTAAAATGTGTATTTTTTTACTGTATTTCTCCCCATCCCCTAATCTGGCTCACGTTCAAGAGTATATATTTAATTCTTTTAAGATGGGTGTAATTAGATATTGTGCCACAGGACCAATGATGTGCGTAATGAATGGTTATCGGAAAAAGAACAGAAGGTGGCGTGCTGTGCTGGAATGAAACATGCGTGTTTGTGTGTGCAGGAGGGGGGTTTGGCGTCAGATGTGTGCTGTGCTTTTGGCATTACCGAACGTCATTTGCAGCACGAGGTGGGGTGTGCCAGGGAACTGCAATAAACACTACAGGTGAGGCCATGGTGCAAGGGTGACTTTGTGTATGAAAGCAGAAGCCAGCAGCAGGACAGAGGTGGAAAATGCAATCACAGAAAGTTCAGAGAAAGAAGATGGCAAACTTTAGGTAATTAAGAGGTTGACATCCATCCCAAAGGATTAACCTAGTAATGCTTGCCGTGGAAGAAGATCAATGTGTTTCTCACACATAAGCACTGCAATGCTTGCTGTAAAACAGGGCTCTTGTATCCTAATTTGATTTTAAGCTAGCAGTGAACTCCCTCTTTTTAAATCAGTTCCATGGCTCCATGATATTTATGACATATTATTATAGCCCTTTGAAAACGAAATGGGGAAAGTCGGCCACCCATAAATCTCCAGTACTCATGGATTACATAAATACAGATTTATAAAGGTATATTTCAAATCATATGCAAGTTATCATCAGACTGAGGAAGGGTTGGACAACCATAAGAATTAGTGAGCAGGAGGCTGTTGTAAGGCCCAGCTGGTGAAACACTAAGCAATATGGTTTCTTACAATTGTTTAAATCACAATACACAATTCTTACTATTTTCACAGAGCGTACATATTCCACAGCCGTGTACAGCTTAATAGGATGAAAACAGTACATGAAACAAAATGGAATGCCACTTTTTACATCTGATTCCATAACCGAGCACTTTTTTGAGTCTTATTTTTAAGAATACTTGTTCTCCTGGCCAAGTGGTTTTTGAGTCAAGTTTTAGATTGTGCAACCAGTGTATAAACCAGCAAAGCCTATGCCTTTCTGAAATGCAGTGCAAGGAAACTTGGTTCACTTTCTATGTGTGGGGAGCAGCGTAAGCAAAAGAGAGCAGCAGCTTATGTGAAAGAAGGAATGCATGACAACAAACAAACAAAAAAATTACAGGATTCTCAAAGGAACAGAGAGGACACTGTACAAATCTGCTGGCTCGCCCTATTAAACGGATGTGTTTACAGTTTAACTGTCTGAGAGCTCACAATACGATAACGCAGGCAAGAAAACCTAAAGGTGTTCGATAAATCTTGAAAAGACAATAGGGAAAAGGCTATAGATAATTGGAGTGGGGTCAATGGTGGAAGGAGAGTTGGTTGGCACCAAGCCATGTAGAGACCCATGGGGAAGAAGGGGTCCGGGTTAAAACAACAACAGGTTAAACAATGGTGAGTAAGGAGGGATAGAAATTCCAAATACATTACAATGAAAAAAATAACTTGGGGATGATCAGGAAATATAACTGACCCTCACAGCCACCTAATGTGTAGATTTTGTCCACAGCTGTACTAAATCATACCTTTTGTTTGTACGTCGATGGCTAACTACTACCCACCAAACATGCTGAGATGGCAGGTGAGGCTGTCTGGCACCCAGAGTAGCCTGAAGTAAGTGATTCAGTGGAAGTTTAGAACCATTGTCCAGCAGAAGGAGATACGTGTGATCAATGTGTTCTTCACTACATGTTTTCAGGTGTTGTGCACCCCTGCCCCAAACCAGTGGTGTATCAACAGGGCTGGAATGGGACACAGTTGCATCTTTCAAGTCCCCAAGTACCTAGTAAAAAGAATGGTCCCAGGGAGCTCTGTTTCTCACTTAGCACAGAAATCTCTTTCTCTGATCCAAATAGTGCTCTCAGGATGCCAAATTATAATGTCATCAACTGGCACCCAGAGTGTCAGTGTGCTAGGACTGGCACGGCGCAGCCACGTATCTTCCTGATGCCAGCTGGATCACCAGGCCTAGTTACATCACTGTGTACATTGTAGAAATTTAGACTGGGTAATACAATGGTCAAATCTTGAAGCCCAAACATTCATGTCTACTTCATAATGAGGAAACTATTCACTTGTTACAGACAGACTACACTTGGTTACATTGACTGGATCTTGCAGGAACCATGCTAAATATTTTGTTAGTGGTTGTTCTATTATTGCATGATGTGAAAATCAGAATGTGCTGCACATCATCAGTTTGTTAATCTGGTACCTGCCTGACACATAACAAAAAAAAATCCCAAGTAAATTAGTCACTGTATGCTTGCATCACATCTTGCAACTAAATGCCCATAGTCATCCATGCTAAACAAATACAGATCAGGACTTATGTAGCTTAATTGACGCTTTTCAATAATAAAGATTACTATTATTATTATTATTATTTTTAGTAGTATTAAATAAATGCTGGCAACCTAATAGCTGATTTAACAACAAAACAGAGCAGTTCTAAAGAGGATTGTCTACCTATCTTATTAAGTTTACGGCATATTCTACAATCTTGGACAGATGCCATTAGGGTAGTCCCTGGTACCGCCAGACACTGCACTCCTCCTAAACTGGAACGTAATTCCCATGCCTTATTGCTTTTAAACAGACCCCACATGTATGTAGTGCATCCTTCCTTTCTTGAGTTTTTATTTTGATCCAGAAACCCAACATCATCTGCCTTTTCTTCATCTCTGACCTCAACCTTGTAAAACTTTAATAGATGTTGAAACTGTAGACTAAGCCTCATTGGCTGAACATGGCTGAATTCCCTTCTAAATGAGGACTCAAATCCTGTGAAAATCCAGTGAAAGCTCCCTGACAGATATCTTTAATTCCTGACGTAAAATGTGGCTAAATGTGTACTACGCTTATCAGATACAACTCCCCAAAATCATTATTTACCAAAAGGCTACACACCCTAGACATTCCCCTGACTCCAAAGCGGTCTTGGCTCCGTAGATGAACCCTACAGAGAATGAGCTCAGCCATTCAAAGTATCATTTCCAATGAAATCTACAAGGCCACAAATACAGTGAAGCTCAAATGCTGAGTCTAGGTCATTTTGGGCTGGGGTCATTATTTGTACACAGATTAAACTGTGAGTTTTTGGGAACAGAATTATAAGTTTAGTACAGCACAAAAATACAAATTATTATATTATTATTATTTATTGTTTTATATAGTGCCTTCATATTCCATAGTGCTATACAATGGGTAAACGTAATGCAGAATGCCAAAAAATAAACCTAAGGTATTTAATTACCGTTTGTATACTTATTACCAAGCAACAAATGGACGCACACAAAATACATAAGCATGAAATGCCAAAATGAACACTGAGAAAATGGAAGTACACCCTAGAAACTTTTCTCAAAATTACATTCATTAGAACATTTTAAGACTGAGAACACTATAAGACACAGATGTGTTATTTCTGTCCAAAAGATGTTTTCTCAAACTACATAACGTAATGTATGCCGATCTAAAAGTACAGACACTATACTAGTGGCCATTATCATTTTAATAGAAACAAACTAACACTAAAACCCAATTCATCATCTAAAGAGGCCTCATTTCAGGAAATTGTAAATGTGGGAAACCAGGAACCAATTCTCTAGATGAACTCAGCAAGGTCCCTCTACTGCTAGAAAGTCAGTTAGATACAAAGTCCACAAACAAATGACCTGGAGGCAGACTATATTCCTTAAAGGGAATTGTGTCTGAACTTGTAAGGACCAGGAACAAACAGAATTGTGAAACTAATGGATGACCACCACTGAATTTTGATTTGGGGTCCCTCAGCTATAGCCAGGTTGCCCTGAGTTTAAGATTTGAACATAGATGCCTCAGAGTATAAGTAGGGGCTTCAGTTGACGTACTACAGACACACAGTGTTTGCATTCCAGTAAAGAAATTGAATGGAATATTTCTGGATATAATGCGGGAGTTATATGGTTTAGCCATGAACTGTTTTATGTTCCTTAATGTTATTACAGTCCCAAGCAGTACGTGTCTTCATCACTCGGCTGGCTCCATTACCATGGAAGGATTTAAGGCCATTAAAATTGTTTGGATAAAATATACACTCAGCTGCATGCAAATGCACACACATAGTGGACTATTTTTGTCAACGCACATTTCTCATATAAAACTATAATAAAGACGTCAACACAAACATCTCTTTGTTGGTAAACTCATTTATGCCTATTTCAGTTCAGCCAGCGGTGATTAGGAGGCCCCCTCGCTAGATCACGAGATTCCTCCAACCTTCAGTTTACTTAAACATTTTGTTGAGTTCAACATATAACATATGTAGGCTTTCTATATTAAATCAAGACATGCTGCAGACAGAATACTGTATTCACAATTGGACATAATTGGGTGCATATGCAAGTGGGGACACAATATTTTTTCTCACACCAATGGTCAATGAGTATGTAATGGGGGAGGATTTATTTATTTTTTTGGAAGATTAGCTTCTCTGGAAACTTGTCCAATACTTGATAAGTGGTCACAGCTGGAAAAGAAATTACTCATTTAACCCCTTTTCTGGAAAGGAACTAAGCCAGGAGGAACGCCCATGTTAGCTAAATCTAGCTAAATTAGACTTAAACGGACACTTCACTGTCCCAGAGTGACCTGTGAGCAGCGAATGCATATTAAAATTACTTTGTAAGTATTTTCACATGCTTTTGAAAAACTAATAATACACTTAATGGCTTACCTCAGAGAGAAGTTGCGGTCGGATATTTCTCGCCGCTGACTGGCTGCTTGAAACAGCCAATCAGTGGCAGGAACACACTCTCACCGAAATGGGAAAAGAGGCAAATTGGAAATCAGAGAAAGTGGCAAACACGTCATTCTCTTTTTACAACTTCCTTTCGCTTATCCTCAAACAAACTCTTCATAGATATTGACTTAATAAAAGGTGAGGAATCTCATTAATAACTTAATGAATACGCATTCAAAGCTTGGTGAAGCTGAATTGCGATGGCTGTCCACATGGTATATTCATAAGGTTGTGGTTTCTTATATATTAAGAAAAGAAGCAGTTCCACTTTAGGTGAAAAAAACATTAGCAGGGATTCACATTGGCACAACCTGGCTTATAAATAACTAAGAGGAAATAACCAAGACAAATGCCACCACTATATAGACGGCTGCCATATTCTCTTCTTTTGTTAGTAGTGAAGCGCAGGAGGGTCCTGGGAAACATAGTTGGGTTGGCTCTGAATTTTATAATGAAGCCTTTACAGTTTTGAGAAGTTTTGAGAAGTAATACAGGAAATCCCTGAGATCACATATTCCCTTACCGCTGCAGTTACATTTCCTCATCTCTTCTCTAATCATTTCTCTGTTATCCCCAACAAACCACAGAAAGGTCTACAGGGCTTCTTTAGCTAAAGCCTGAATTTCCCGCAGGGATACATCCCCTTTTGTTCAATGTCTTAATATAAGTCTCGGCATTAGGACACAAAGCACATTGTTAACTGAATTAGAGTATATGACGCTTGCCACATTTTATGAGTCCAGTATATATATATATATAATTTATTTTTTCTAACATTAATACTATTAAACAATGGACTGTGATTTAACGAACCTATGCAGTTTACGTAATTTGAAGCCAGTTGATCAGAAAGCTTCCCATATAATAACTTCAAGGTCACGTTCCATTACAATTTCTAATTTTACCCCTGTCTCGGTCACATGGCAGCAATTACATTTGCCCTTAAATCCACACTCTTTAAGAATGTCCCTGGGGTCAATAATAGCTCTATTTAAAAAGGCTGGGGGAAAAAGGAAAATACATCTGAACCTAACCAGAAGGTAGTGTGCGCTATGATGAGCCATGATCCGGTAATGATTGTAACATATCCCACATGTTGGTTGCTTATACAGTGGGGCTCGGTACATGCAGTATCAGACGTAAAAATGTGAGCGAGATAATACCATAAACTGTATCAACCATTCTGTAACCTTTTTACCCTCGACTCCGCTGTTTATTTGCTAAATTTTGCAGTTCTGAGCTGGCCCCACGTTGCTCAGCACCCAACTTCATGAGTTGGAATGACCAAACAGAGGTCCATCAAAGCTGCGAGGTGTACCTGTTTAGGAGGGACACCCCCAGGGTGTTGCTTTTTTTGTAGGAGCTTAGAATGATTGTGGGTATGAATGTATTACAATGTTCTACATCCTAAAACACCCTAAAACGCCATCATATGCTGTACAACATTTAAACAAAGTGAAAAAAGTGTATAAATAAGCAGACAATTACATTGAGAAATCCATGTGTCAAATACACAAATAGCTTCTAATAGGGCACAAAGTGTTGTAAAACATGTTGGTAAAGCCCCAACCCCTGGCCACACCGCTAGCACCTAGTAATTATGACAATTCTGAGTATTTTTATTTATATAGAGCTGTACTTCATATAACAGGTTAAAAAATGAATAACAAAGGGTTGGTACCATTGGTGGAGTTTTAGAAGAAGTCCAGGTCATTTTAGCATTAAATCTATTCTCTATAGGATGCGAAATGTATGGGAGCACAGCTGCTTCTGCTCGTCATGCTGGGTTCTCATGACACGGGACGTCACAAACTTAACCCTGTGAAGACCAAAATGAGCTCTGCTCCAAATGAACGAAAATGCCCAACTACGATACCGATCAATGTGCGTACCTTCAAAATGGATGGACAAATGTCTTTAAATCAGTGACATGCACTGAAATAAGTCGTTTTAGCGGCATGTCTGATATAGCACATAGTAAGGGCAACTCATCCACCATACTTCAAGCTACGTCTCACTCACCTTTGCTGTCTGTGTCACTCTCGCTGGCACTGGGCACCGGACTGGTCATTGGCGTGTTCCTGTCCCCGTCTTGCCCTCCCTCTTTCTTTCGGGTCTTGGCGTTCTCTATTCCCTTCACTCGCCGAGCGTGCCGGTTGCCTTTGTAATGTGCCTCCGCCTGGTTCTGCAGAGAGACAAGGCAAGCAATTGACAGATCTGTCTCGAACCTTTACCGTGATCCGGCTACGCTTAAAACCCTTGGGGCATGTACAAAACCAAAATGTACACGTCCAAACCCCCAGTGTGCATTTTGTACGTACCACGTTACATTAACATGTGCGCTTGTCTTCACTTGTCATATTTAGTGCTTCTTCATCTCTACACCGTCCAGCTGTCACTCCTTATGAAATCATATATATGGCTCTGCATGCGACAGGAACCATTTGGTAACAGCGGGAGGGTGTGGATTCGGGGAGGAAAATACTAGTTATTTTTAATATGAATCTTTAATATGCCACATTTTCTCTAGCAATGATGACTCACCAGCCTCAGAGCTACAAATAATACTTGATAAATGGCATCTAGGTGGTATATTTAAGGTATACCTATACACTGTAAGCACAGAATCCGCATTGTAAAGATCAAGAAGCGAAAGAGAGTCACGCACAATATTTATATATATATAAAAATCACTAGTCATTTATTGGTTCCACTCATTAAAAGAATATTACCTTATATGACCTTGCATGCAAATGAGCTTGTTTAATAAATATATATATATATTTATTTATTTTTTCTCTTGCTCTATACATGTTATTCTTTTAGTGGAAGAAGAGGTGAATAATGTATAACTTAATGAACTGCTCAACACTCTGCTATGCAAACTATTCATAAACCTTCATTTTAGACACAAAGACATTAACTCCCCTCCTTCCAATAAAAAGTTCTATAAAAATGATCTTCGCAGGCAGTGGAAACATCACAACTTGTTCTGCTTTATTTCTACAAATGTTATGACATGAAAGAATTTATACCTCCTGTAGACCCATCTCGATAAATTATTGCTTTATTTTTAAAACACTTTTGTGCAAAACACAGGGATTAAGCTAACTTGCCTTTTTTAACCATTCTGCGAGTGTTTACAGTGTTTGGCAATAAAAACACACATAGATCTAGATCCAAGAACACGTTGTCAGTGTTCCTTAGTTCATTATGACTTCAGATCAGTCATTTCTTTTTTTGCCTGGACTGTTGCAGCTCTATGTTGCCATTTAATTTGTTCTCTCCTTTCTAGAGTGAAACTGTATAAACAGGGTGGTAGACAAATGGAACAGCCTTCCAGCAGAAGTGGTAAAACAGTGACAGTTATACATACATTGGATAGGAATATGGCTATCCTGAATCTAAGACAAGAGCAAGGTCTTATTCTTCACAGCAAGAAAAATAGGCAGACTGGATGGGCTGAAAAGCTCTTATCTGCTGTCAGATTCTATGGTTCTATGTAACAAGTCAAGAAAGAAGGACTCTGGCCCATCATTAGTTATCAAATGTTATTAAACTTTAAATAACTGTTAATCAAATCTGTGCGTTTCCTTGGGTCCAAAATTGTTAGATCTGTCTGGGAAACCATAAATGGACAGACATGCATAAAATATGTATATACTTTGTGAAGAACTTAAAATCTCAGGTCAATGACTTCCAGATTTTTTCTCGCACACAGAAATGATACAAAGTCAACAGGGACGTATTAGATGGAGAGCTTTGTATACCAGATCCATGGCACAGCTTACATATAGATGTGTATATATATATATTATTATTATTATTATTATCTTTTATTTATATAGCGCCAACAGTTTACGCAGTGCTTAATACAATACATAAATTCAAGGGGTATGACAAGACAGGAATTGACAGACTAAGACAAACCGATACATTTGGTGGAGAGAGCCCTGCTTGCAAGCTTACAATCTAGATATATATATATATATATATGTATATATATATATATATATATATATATATACACACAATAATACATGTGTCCTGATACAGAAATAAATATATGACCTCGCTACACAGACACGCGCCCACCTGGCAGATGTACCAGATTTTAAAGATCTTACAGATCCATTGAGAGAGAGCCATTGGCCGCAGTAACGTGTTGAGTGAACCGATATGACGTGCCAGAAACACTTATATGTCATTATTGGCCTCGTACCCAGCTCTCGCGGGGATCATTCCTGCAGTCTGGTCCTATTCCTTATTGATAACAGCTCTGTGAATTGGAATGCCAATAAATGATGGGTCTATTTGCAGAACTTTACAAATACTACTTTTATAGGAAATAACTTTTTTTAAGTAGTCAAGGGAGTTGATTCATAAAGCTAGAGAGGAATAATGGCTGCTGTTAAAGTGGATTTAAAAAGCCCCTTTGTGGATTCATATGCTGTTAAAGTAATGACGGAATGAAAACAGGATAAGTAAACTAAATCTAGGTGTTTTTATGCACAGATGAGAGGGAGAATAAAATAAAGGATGGGTCTGGAGACGTCGCATGAAAGTCAGAAGGAAGAATCTTACGTAATGTGGGGAGAACAGAAGGAGTTGGAGTCACTGACACGGAAGACGCAGCAGATTGAGAGCGAAGGAAAGAGAAAAACAAGAGAGACAATGTAACTAGAAAAATGCAAAGGGAGAGGAGAGAAATAGCAATAGAGCAGACGGAGCAAGCAGTCTCCCCCTTTTGGCTGCCACCGAGTCGACATACGCTTAATATCTCCCCACGCAGCCCTAGCACAGTGTTTAGATAACTAGGGATTAACAGGAAGTCGCCTCCAAAGAATTCTTGGCCGGCCACAGCACACCAGCAACCTCCTGGGTCAGAGGAGAATCTGTCAGCCACCTCGCTGCCAGAAACACTGGCCTTGAAAAGACACAGACCCAACTACAACAAAGGCAACTTCATTTACTCATCCCAAGCACTTCACTTGTAAATGAAAATTACACGATACTAGCTGATGTGCCAGACATTAACATGACAGTAGGGTTGTCCCTCTTCTTCTTCCCTCAGCAGTGGACGTGCCTCCTCCATAGTGCATCAGTAACAGTTACTAGCGGACCAGCAGAAGAAGGCCTCATGCAGGAATGGCGGTGGTGCCTTCCATATGAGAAAACCTCTTCATTACGTCTGCTGCAATAAGGCTGTGGGTTTGGGTAATAGTCAGTCAGTCAGGTTAGTCCAACTCATTAGCACCTTACGTTCTGATATAGATTTCCCACCGTAAAACAGAATAATGGAAAATATTGACAAATTCTAGGAATCACCATTTTACGCAGTCCTGATATTTCTAGCCTCTGATACAGAGAAGTTACCATTCTTTTCTGAATCTTTCCTACACAAACAGCTTTCCATACAGAGCTTCCGATAAGTGACGTGACAATATCTACATCCTTTCTCCAGCCCATATCTATGTTCTTATTAACGTAGAAGATGAAACAAGCGAGTAGGCATGGTAGAAGCCACATCTGCCATTAAGTCGCTCCTGTTCCAGTCCTACGTGCGATAATGGCTATGGGCTATAATGTATGCAATCGATTAATCCTATAAAAGCCACAGACTGAAGAGCAGCCAGTAAATAAAAATATGGGATATTCCAGACTTGCAAGATCGAAATAGCTTCCCACATGTATAGAGTCAATTTATGTCTATGAATTTGAGTGCAACCTGTCATGTTAAAGAAATGGGATAGTCAGGTTTCATCCTTGTGTAACCTGACCATCAGACTTAAAATAAAAACCCAGGGACATTTCTAATGCAAGCTATAGATAAAGGATTGGAAATTATACATTGTATTTAGTGGTATGAAGAAACCACCAAATAAACTTGGTGTGCCAAGGTGTCGAAAGGTGCTGTCCAACTTCAACATCAACTTTGAGTTTCTAATAAGCCAGATCTGTCACGAAACCTTAATCTTAAAGTTTAATCCCATAAAAACACCACAGAAACGGACGTCCTTTTCTGTTTCTCTGGCAACAACCTATAAGGTACCTGCTTTTGTGATAATTAGGTGTTCCTGGCAAAAATTCTAATTTTGGATGGTTCCAGAGTTTATGGGAATGGTTTGGGGATTCAGCGGTACTAGGACAAAATGTTTTAAGTACTGCAGGTGGAACAGCACCTTTAATGGCTTATAAACATGAATTGAACCTTTGGCGCGTTTCAGGTGATGGTTCCGGGGACAAACAGTGACAAGAGACAGAAGTCTCGATCAGCGTCTGGGAGATTTGGTCTTTCTAGCCTTGAGTACTACACAACTGCGTTCAGGTCATTGATCCCACATTTTCATAATTTTATTTAATTATAATTACAAAAATCCCTAAACTCTGATTGGTTAGCGTCCCTCAAGAGCAAGACACCCAAGCCAATGGAAAACAGAATTACAATCCCTGTCTCTGACATGTACTTTAGTGCAACGTCTTTTGAAATGATCATTAAAGAACCAACAAAAGCGACATTTTCAGAAGTATCCATTCAATTTGCTCTGTGAGATATGAGTGAAAAATCAAGTTGCAGCAAAACTCTAGTGTGAAAAGCCCACTTAATGTGGGAGGTAATTAATCAAGGTTTTACAGTCTTTTTGCACTTACAAACAGTGGCTATATATAATTAGAAGCGTCTTGTTATACGCTGAAGGAAAATTGAGTTGCAAATGAGGATAATTTTAGCCGCGGACAGGAATAGAATGATCTTTGATGGATTTGCTAAGTTTTGTGTTGTGTTGTTCAGTAGAACCGCGCAGGGTACGAGACACGCAGCGGTTACCGGCACATGTCAAGTACTGTTGAGAGATGGTGATGCTTGATTTTAAGAGTCTACCTATTTGAAAGAAGATGATCTTCGGTATCTTCTAAAGAGCTTGCTGCCAGAAAGAACCGAGCTTTCTGATTAGCATCCTTCTTGATGAAAAGTGTGACACCGCAGGTATTGCTGAACTGTAACTCCCAAGAATCTCAACCGGGGATCACTGGAGTGATCAAGTCAACTGCAGAGATTTTATAAATATATATACCGTATATTCCGGCGTATAAGACTACTTTTTAACCCCCAAAAATCTTCTTAAAACTGGGGGGTCGTCTTATACGCCGGGTACTTACCAAGCCGGAGGTTCCCGCGAAGCCACCAATCTCTCTAATCACTACGCGCCGGCTATTGATGCCGAGCGCAGGGATGCCGTCATGTCCCGGCGCCCGGCATCAATTGCCGGCGCGTAGTGATGAGGGAGCAGGGAAGCCCGAGGTCTGGCACTTCAGACCTCGGCTTCCCTGCTCTCTAATCACTGCTCGCCGGCTACTGATGCCGAGCGCAGGGATGCCGTCATGTCCCGGCGCCCGGCATCAATTGCCGGCGCGTAGTGATGAGGGAGCAGGGAAGCCCCAGGTCTGGCACTTCAGACCTCGGCTTTCCTGCTTTCTAATCACTACGCGCCGGCTATTGATGCCGAGCGCAGGGATGACGTCATGTCCCGGCGCTCGGCATCAATAGCCGGCGCGTAGTGATTAGAGAGCAGGGAAGCCGAGGTCTG
>VKOC01000002.1:41567576-41585594 GCA_009364415.1 Spea multiplicata | reverse complement strand
GCACTATTCTATGTGTTGAGAGCTGCCATCTCGTCAATAACACCATAAGTGTTGATGAGACTTTGCTGTATACGATGACAGATCCTTAACAGAACATATCACAGCTTGGCATGCTAGTGGGACAATATAAAATGCATAGATATTTAAAACGCTGACGGGTATTTATGGATTGAGCGTTAAATACATTCTCATTTTTACTTTTTCAGATCTGGTGTGCTATACCTGCCTACAGTAATGAATGACTCAACAGACTCCAACTTCTCCTGCTATAACCCTTCCATTGTGGAGTACCGCTACTTTGGAGTGACATGGGGAATCATTGTGTCTGTAGTGGGCACAGTTGGAAATGTACTGACTGTGCTGGCATACTTTATGGATAAGAAATTACAGACACGTTTTAATTTGCTCATCGTCAATCTGACATTGGCTGACCTCCTGTATTGTACGTTTCTTCAGCCCTTCTCAATAGATGCATACCTCCACCTTTACTGGAGAAGTGGTGCCACCTTCTGTCGAGTGTTTGGGATGTTGCTTTTTGTCTCCAATTCAGTGTCCATCCTGAACTTGTGTCTTATTGCTGTCAGCCGTTACATTCTTATTACCAACAATAAACTCTTTGACAGAATCTTCTCCAGGCTTGGAACGGCACTCATTCTTCTGGCAACCTGGGTGGTAGGCTTTGCTAGCTTTGCACCACTCTGGCCTGTTTTCGTTTTAGTACCTAAAGTATGCACCTGCAGCTTTCATCGCATTAAAGGAAGACCTTACACAACCATTCTCATGGCATTTTATTTTGTTATTGGCCTCAGTTGCATTGGTGTCTTTTATTTCCTTATTCACCGCAAAGTTAAATCCGCTGCTAAGGCCCTGGACCAATACAAACTTTCAATCAAGCCAAAAACCAAAGAACAGGTTGTTGATGTCAACTCAACCACCCCAGGCTCATATCATGACATGGACAGTGGAGTACATACTGCAGCTTCCAGTGAGATCATTTCAGAACAGGTTCTGTCCTCCAAAAGTAACGTCTCTTCACAATCTACCGATCATGGAAGATCTGTCACGCTGTCCCAGCCCAAGGACACTGGTTCAGATTTCAAAAAAGTCACACGTATGTGCTTTGTGGTCTTTATTTTCTTTGTGGTCAGCTACATCCCGTTTCTACTACTCAACATCTTTGATGCTAAAAGCAGAGCCCCACAGATGCTGCACATGATGGCTGCGAATCTTACCTGGCTTAATAGTTGCATCAACCCAATTCTTTATGCAGCCATGAACCGTCAATTCCGTGATGCTTACAGAAGAGTTCTTACATTAACCATAAGCAAGATGACAAGATCATAAAGAAAACACCATGTGGTTGGTTGGTTCCTTTTTTTTACCAAACTGGTGTCATTTATGAAGTCTGGTGTTTATATTTAAAGCACATACAAATACTTAACTCTTAGCAAAAGAGGTAGTCTGACATATGAACCGCAGATTTTTTTTTTCACTAATGTATTGCAGAACATTCCATTGTACCTTAGCTTCCCTTACTCTAAATATATGTGTAAAAATGTATATAAAATGAATATTTGTAAATGTACATAATAAATCTTTATATTATTGTTACTTTTGTGTTTTTTTTCCCCTACTTCTTTTGAAAAGAAAGCAATAGTAATGTCACTGGATTCAAATCCAATTGTTTATTTCCACAAGATAACACTCATGGCATTTTTTTAAAGAAATAACAGTTCATTTAAAGGACGCTAACAACCTCACAGGTTAGGACACTTTAAAAAAAGAGATGCCAGTCCTGTTGGAGATGTGGGGCATCTCCAAGTATAATCCTACATCTATGGTGGCTTTGTCCTAAGATAGTCCCCTTCTGATGCCAGATCCACTCACTACTACATAAATTCACAGATTGCCATTTATGCCGCAGTTTCTCCTCCTGCAACATACTACGCCCCAGACCACGGTATAAAAAAATCTGTAATTTGTCATTTTTTGACAGCAGCGAAAGCCCTGATCCCATTGCATTGGGGCGACCCATTCCCTCCCTCTTCAGAGAGTGGGTTCTAAGAGGTGAGCGGGAGCGCTAGCTGCAGGAACTGGTCCTCTTGGCTGATGACGCAGCAGACAGGTATTGAAATAAGTAGTTTCACTTGTTTGGGGTCTGTGGGGGCTGCAGGTCCGCAATCTGCTGTTACGGGATGGTGGTTAATTATATAAACAAATATTCTTTTTGGTTTTTTTTTTTTCTTCTTTCCCCCAATATTCCTTTGACACCTACCCAGTGCCTCCCCCCAAGTCCAAGCAGATTGCCCTGGCATAACTGCTCACATATACCTAGCTGGTTTTATTCCGTACCAAGGGCTTTCATTGTTTTTGCTATAAAATGTTCATTGTCAATTCTGGCTGCACGGTGCTGCTAATCTTGCTGTAACATGTATCCTTTTACATCGATTTCATATTCTGCCTTGGAAAATAAAAAGTGATTTACATCACATGGGATGGTTAAAACTAGCAACATGGAATTATTTCACTGGGCAAACCATTTCATTTTCAGACTACGCATGGGTCTCTTTCTGTGACGTTATTTTTACAAAAACCTAGCAGAAAATGGGTCATGTATATTTAAATATCCTGTTACGTTCATCTGTGGTGTGGAGATATGTCTGACACTTAAAACGTGAATGTGTGTTGGGTTTCAATCTGTGCAGGTTCTGTACCCAAAGACCTAGTTATAGCTAGCAAGTAATGCAGTCAGCACAATTCAGCCACTAATTGGTTAAAAAAAATGGTACCAGGTCACCCATACAAAGGTATATGTCTGTGGCGAAATCAGGCTACATCCTTCTGGTAATAAAGGTTTCATAGAAGCACTCAACTTTATAAAGCACTTGACAAATATAAAAGCTATTTCTTTTGTTCAAAATAAGTAGCAGCTGGGACACTATACAGTCCATCTAATATTTTTCTCAGTGATTTAATAATAAGCAGTGTATGTATTGCTCTATTCACTCCTCTATGGGCACAGCTTGGTTTTGCGAGGTTACTTACCTGATTATAAGTACGTTTCCATAATCTTTGTCATTTAAGTCTTTGGTTCAAGAGTTTAAAATCTATCAAGTTCAAAAATGTTGTTTTTCACAATCCACTTGGAATTGTATGTCTGCTTCCTCCATGGGAAGTCGCATTACTAACTGTATATTTTTATCTCAATCAATTTAACATTCTTTTGCTTTTGGCAAAAATAAAAATAATTCACTATTCAGACATGATCTGCTGATTTTACATTTTATTTGGAAAGTAGATTCTGTAGCTCTATTACAAATGTGTAGTGGAAACAAACATTCAAATTGACAATATACAAAATATACAATAAGTTTACAAATAATATGTAAGTGAGAGGCTGTTAAAATAAGGTAAGGCATTTCATGGAATGGGAACAGCACCGCTAAAATCTTGAAGAAGAGGTTGGATGAGGAGTAGAAACAGTCTTCTGGGCAATACTAGAGAAAGCGATATAACTTCTTTGCTTTCATGGGCTTGATACCATCTTTTTCACCTAACACAGAAGTTGGTGAAGAAGTATTACAGTTGAATAGGCAACAAATGATATGTCTTGTTAAGGAAGCTCAGGGATTATGTTCTCCACATGAGTTGACATCTAATATTATAATTTCCAATATGCAAATTACTCTTTCCGGATTTGCAACCCTTTCTTTTATTTACCTTTATAGGTGTATCCTATTTAGTTTCATCCATACCTTGGTGTTGAGGGCTTGTGATGGAAGATGAGACAGAGGTCAGAAATACCATTTTGCACCCCATCTCTGTTTCTACAATTCATCCACTCGACTTCCAAATATGTTTCCTATGGACAACTGCCCACAAGTTCCCTACCACCTAATCAGGGCCGGCCTTAGGTGTTGAGGCGCCCTGTGCGGACTACTTCTCTGGCGCCCCCCTCGACAAAAAATAAATGGAGAAAATCTTGTAACAAACAACTAGTTTTAATTAGAGATTATTTATGTGCAAACAAGTACAATCATATATAACTGGAAACACTGGTAACCAATAATGTACATTAAATACATTAAATATAGGGGGAAACAAAGCTGTTTAAATATTGAAAAAATTGGACCCTATGCAACTGTTTCTTCTGCACGCACCCTAGCATGCAATCACTCCCTCTGCTCCCAAACCAAAAAATATATATTTGCCACACTGACTGCAGATTAGGGGAAGACTGTGAGAGCCAGTGCAGTCTTCTCTCCTTCTGACTATTGTGACTATCTATTCCTTCACACAATTATTCATTCTCTCATATATTCACAAAAATCATTTACACATATTCATTAATGCATTCTCACAATTCATTCTCACCATTCATCCACACACTACCTCTACTACCCTTCTCACTATCTACTTCCTCTACCCCTCTCCTCCCCCTACTCACTATCTACCCCTCTCCCCTTCTTAATATTTACACCCCCCCTTAACAGTTCACCTGACCTATTGATAGCTATTTATGTAATTAAATGATTCAGAAGAACAATATGTGTTATTCCCACAATTTATAGAAACTTTTTCCGATGATTATATACTATACACCAGGGATCCCCAAACTCGGCCCTCCAGCTGCTGCAGGACTACATCTCCCATAATGCTCCTTCAGCTAAGGGGCTGCTATACACAGTTAAATGTAAAAGGAGAGTTGTGGCTTCCTCACTTCACTCGCTTACGTCACTGTTCAATAATAAAATTCAACCCCAGTGAGCTTCTACTGCTAGAAGAGCTTAGTTGGCTTTACATGATGATACCTTGGGGAAACCTTTGCAGTTCACTTACCCTTGTGTAGTCCTGTGGTAGAAGCGCAAGGCCTCAGTTTTACTCTCCTGCCGCGGCGCGCACAACTTCCTCCTCTGAGCGTTGGGATATGATGTCATATTCCGGCGCTCATCATGAAGCGCCGCACCGCGACCAAGGTTTCGAGCTCCCTCCACCGCAGTCAGGGTGGCGGAGCGGTTGCTGAAAGCTTTTTAAAGCTTTTTTAATGTGTGACCACTCGGCGCTCCCCTCTCTCCTCCTCTCCCTGCCGCCTCGCCGTGGTCCTGGCCATGGCGGCGGGGTGAGATGGTATAATGTAAACGATGTGCCAAATTGATGGGTGGGTGCAAACAGAGACGGCCTGTTCTGGTGCCCTGTGCGGACTACTCCTCTGCGCCCCCTTCTCACACTACCCAAACACCCTCTGCCCCTTCGTCACTTACATCCCCCCTCTGCCCCTTTCTCACTTCTCATTATCCTCACTTACCTTGGCCCACGAGTCCTGGTGGACGGCACATCCGTTCTTCCCGATCTGCGCTCCCTCACATCGCGTGGCCGGCATTTCATGTTGAGCACCGGAATATGATGCCATATTGTGGCGTTCAACATGAAATGCCGGCACCGCGACGGAGTTGCCCCTGCCCGGGACTTAAATTAAAGCATTGGGTTTTTTTTGTTTGTTTTTTTTAAACTTTATTTAAGATGAAGGATGTTAAATAAAGTTTAAAAAAATAAACAAAAAAAACGATGTTTTAATTTAAGTCCCGGGCAGGTGCCCCTGCTGCCATGGCGCCTTGCGCGGCCACACAGGTCACACACCCCTAAGGCCGGCCCTGGGTGCAAGGCATCATGGCTGCAATGGTGGGGTGCTGTTACTAATATGCTGTCTTAAGGCCATTTTTTCTGTTTTTAATCTAGCAACCCTGTGCCAGAGTTAGGAATTCCTAATAATTTCAGCACTGGGCCGACATAGAGTCTCATTCTACAGAATGCACTCTGAAAGGGAAGGTTGGAACGAGTGACCTGCAGTTAATCTTACACTGCAAGGAATTTTGCAATAATTTCAAGTATTTTTGTGACCTTCCATCTTTTTACTTCCTTCTATTCTTTGTGAAACTGTATAGACCTCATAGAAAATGGGTTACTAGGGTACACCACAAAAAATTAATAAAACATGCTAATTATATAGGCTGCATAAGCTTATAGGGAAAACAAAAACTATGAAGATATTGTATAAAAGAACACACATCCACCCCAGAACAAAACAGGATTGTATGGTTGTGTGCGATAAGTGTTAGTTGCACAAATAAGGCCTGATAATACAAGCATGCAACAAAAGTGTAAGAAATAAATATTTATACATGAATATGAATGAATCAAATTACTACTTATGTAATGTAGATTCTTGTGTCATGCGTGTACTCAGGTCCTCGCTATATTTGTTCCATGGCCCCCAACAAAGCCTTGCCTTTACTATACAGTCATGTCACCTACCCACAGTATTACATTTAGACTATGTGGCTAAAACATCCATTTGTGGGTTTCCACAGGAAGTAGGGAAGATATTTTCCTATGTCGCAATTTAACAGAGTTCATTAGTCATAAAATGTAAGTTTGTTTGAAATTCTTTCATTTTTCATATAGTTAATTGCTTCTCTCAACATTTTTCCGTGGCCAGTTGTTATTCTAGGAGCTATGATTAGAGGCCCGAGGCCTTTGTGACCTATTGATAGCTATTCGTGTAATTACATGATTAAGAAGAAGAATATGTGCTATTCCTACAATGTATAGAAACATTTCCCTATGCTTATATACTATACACAGTGAAATGTTTTTATTAAATGGAGAGTTGTGGCTTCCTCACTTCACTCACTCGCATCACCGTTCAATAATAAAGTTCAACCCCAGTGAGCTTCTACTGCTAGAAGAGCTTAGTTAGCTTTATATGATGCAACCTTGAGGAAACCTGTCAGCGTTGGCCTGTCATATTAAATAGTGAAGCAGAGAAGTAGAAACCACAACTCTCCTGTCAACTCTCCATCTAGCAAATAACCCCTTTATATGCTTTATTTAAAGAATGTATTTTATTAAAGTCATGTGGACAGATTTCAGAAATATCCAATTGAAACGGAGCAAATTATATAAAAGAAGAGAAAGAAAAAAGGCTGTGGGAGAGAATGGCTCCATGAGATTCAAAAGTATAGTTATTGGTTGTTTTCCAGCCCAATCACATGTACAGGATCAGCTCAGCTTTTTGCAGGAGAAAATTCCCAGGGCTGGCCCTGCATAATGCCCAGTAAAGTTGGTTAATTAAAATGGAAACCCTTTGTGTTTGTATTCACCTGTTTCCCTATGTCTCATGCAATATATATATTTTGGGACAAGTAGGGCTTTCTTAAGACATTATTTTTTCCGAAATAAACTAAAAGACGAGTGTTTTCCACTTTTGAATAATCTTTCTCACTGTAGAATGATAGACTTTAAATTGTTTGGAAATAACCTTAGTTATAACCCGTCCTAGATTGATGTGTAGCAACAATTACTTCTTTAAGGTCATTGCTGATGTCGCTCCACCTTGGCATTGTGTTAACACACACCCGAATGCTTCAGACCAGCAAACTGCACACAATTCGGCTTTTACAGAGGTGGTCACCCTTGCTGATGATCAACTAATCAAGTGGATTTGAGTGACAGCACCTGTCTGCTGCCTTGCATCTTAATTCCTATGGGTGCTGTAAGGGTGTACTTCATTTTTCACACATGGCTTCTCCATTGTGGCTTTATTTTTGCTGAATAAATCATGACACAGTGTAATATGTCATGTGTTGTTGTTCATCTAATTTGTTGTTGTATTGTTGTTGTATTTACCTAATTAGAGATTATTATTATGTCCTGATATGTAAAACCATAGAATTTAAAAAGGATGTACGTTCTTTTTCACACGACTGTATATAGTATAAATGACAAAAATGCCTCAAAAATATTCTTGCCCTGATTGGAACCCCCAATCCTTTTTATTTTATTTTAAGTTTTCTAATTGTTCATTTTTCTTTTAACACCTATTTAAATCTAACCATATCTAACTGATTACAAATTACATTGGAAATTAATTGATTTGCACATTATTAGAACTGGCATTATAATGTAGCCTATAAAATCTATATTACCATTATTCCCGCTCATTTTGTTAAGTCTGTTTTTCACGGCTAAGAGAAAAATGCCTGTTTATTTTGTGTGCTTAAATATTGTGAAATGTATGGTGCTTCTTGGTTCCTATTGCTATAATTACACCCGTTATTTCTGCAAAATCATATGGTGGTTTTACTTCCCGATTACTTAAAGAGAAAACACACCGATCCAAAATCCTGGTGCCATTTGATCAAATCTATTTCAGGGGACTCTTGGACCTTGCTTTCTTGAGACTTCAGAAGTTTATAAAATACATCATCATTCTCAAACCAGTTATCGAGAATCAATAATAGTCCTAATTGTTTTCCATTTCTACACCAGTGTGGTTTTCACCTTCTAGTCCTCATGGGCCACAAACATGGACAGTGTGTATCCTTACCTGGACACAAGTAACTTAATGGTTTGTTCTTAAAATAAAATGCCAGTGCTCAAGCTTGGGTGTTTAAAAAAATTAAAGCCTGTTTGTGGCCCTCAAGTTCAGATGTCGGAATGGACTATTCTACACCATGGTATCTTTAAGTCCTTTATGCCGGATATTTCTGTAGGTTCCATTGTATCACAACAAGATTCAGAATATAATATGTTTCTCTGCATTTAAGGTATGGGCAGGTTGGGCTCACGGTCTTGGCATATGTTAAATATTTATACGCCTAACACCCTAACTTCTTGTTCTGTTGAGAATTGGAGGTCTTTGTTCATACACATATTGGTGGGTGTAGATTTTAATGCATTCCTGTGCTAGACATAACTATTTTAAGCCCCCCCAGTTAACTGGAGTCTCCAAGATCCATCCACTAATGATCTTACCTCATATACACTGCTGTCTGTAAGAATAAAATTCATGAATTATGTCATCCCACTACATTCCTGGTTGGTTGAGATATACGGTATGTCTCGGTCCTGATAAATATTCTTTGACACCGTAGTAACAGATAGAATGCGCATGTAGAAACCGCCCTGTGTACGGTATTGAGTGTTATTCCTGGCAATGAAGACATGCGTACACAGGGTCATATTTTGTAAATTGTGACTGGCAGCTTGTCAAGTCATATCTCAGCCTGTTCATTATATGAAGCAGTTTCCTAAATTAAGAGAGGGTATTGCGAAAATAAATAACAGTCCAAAATTTTAATAAAATGCACAGAATTCATAAATTATATTTTATAGTACTATATGTGTACAATAAAACACAACATTATGTTGTGCTTTGGAATATGATTGCATTATATATAAATATAATAATAAAATATAAATATAATGTTTTCATGTAATGTTGATTAGAATATATATATGCCAAATCTACCACACATTAAGTCATTATGGAGCCCTGTAATGGACAGGGTCACCGTCCTTACCATAGCTGGGAAATTATCAGGTTTCACCTGGAGTCTCCTGGTGAAACTTTGCCAGGCATTCTAGTTTGTGCCTTCAGTCTCGAGTAGGACGAACCCACACTAAGGTTCTACCAAATTCTACTGATTACAACATATATCATCAAAAATATAAACATGTAAAATTAATATAAAAATAAATAAATATAAACATAGAATTTGACGGCAGATAAGAACTGTTCGGTCCATATAGTCTTCATATAGCCTTAATCAGTCTTTGGTATTGTCTTCAGGATAGCCACATGCCTATAAAATGCATATTTTAATTCCCTCACTCCCTTTACAACTTCTGCTGGGAGGCTGTTTCACTTATGTACTACCCTCTTAGTAAAATATTTTGCTCAGGAGAATTATTTCACACAAGTATAAACTACAACTTTGCTCAACATTTTGTGAAATATATAATTCAACATCACTGTCTGTACTATATAACATAATAATGAAAATATTAGTCTGATCTTCAATCTAAACACTGTGGATTGTGACATCACTTGTTCATACACACCAAGAAAGGCGTGGTAAAACCTGGGAAAAATTACTTATGAAAGATTGTTGTGAAATTAATTATGTTCATGACATCAAGCCATAGAAATTTGTTATCTTTAAGAAAATATTTTACGAAATTGTTTAGTTATTATGTAATATAAATAATTGTAATTGTATTATAAATAACATCAGAAATATATAATAACATAAACATTTAACTCTCTTGTATATTATTCCCTTTTAAGAAAGCGCTACAGGAAGAATCCTTTAATCGCCGTTCTGGGAGCTAAGCCATGACATCATACAGTATTCTGATAATCCATGTGAGCAGGAGACTTGGATCCCTGGAGGTGGTTTCAAGGGAGATCGCTAATCTCATTAAACGGCCCACTGACCAAAGACACATGAAAGATCCAATCACCCCAGAAATTCTACATTCCCATAATGTCTGGCCTAGGCTACAACATGCCTCTACACAAGCTAATGGATCAACATGTATTAAATCATATCATGTATGATTATAGGAAAAAGACCTTGATGTTTACCAACTACAATCCTTGCTAGCCCAATTTAGAAAGAACCTGGTTGTCAACTTGTTCTGGTCTTTTGACATAACATTGTCAAGCCATATTCCTATCCCTATGCAACGTGTATCATCAATCAAATAAATCAGAGCAGGCTAGTGGGATATTGCCCTTTAAGCTTGCTGGAAATCACTACTCACTGTGTGAGCAACTTCTCTGGGTGCCAGGGCTGACATTTCGGGTGTGTGACCTGTGAGAGGTGTACATTGTACGTGCTTGGAATGATGTCGTTGAAATCAAGCAACTAACCTGAAATATGTTATTGAAGTTGTTATGAGTGCCTCACCCTATTTTGAATTCTATGCCATGTAAATAATTCTTGGTATAAAATACATAATTATAACCATATATTATATTTGTACATTTTCTTTACTCCACCCTGAGTTACTGGCTGCGGAGATGTGCGCACAACGTCGAGAGATCTTGCCAAAAATAACTTGTGTCCAAGGCCTCTAATCTACTGTTAGCTCAGTTCCTATGTTGTCATTTGCATCATTACAGCCTCTTAAGTGTGTTTCATTAAAGAAACATGGTTGGGAGCGGTCCTCAAGCTGCCGTACCTTGAGAGATATTTAAAACATTTTCAGGTAACATTAATTAGTCAATTGAGTAAAAAAAATGGTACCTGTAAATTGATCTTTAGTATATTTTACCCAAAAAGTTATGGAATTAAGAGGTAAGCCCCGGGTCCTAAATTATTTTCCTTATGTCCTAGGAAATTCTGGCAATATTAGTCTAGTAAAGTGGCCATTTGCTACACTCAGCGCGAATGCAGTGCAACACATGCAGAGTGAAGGAGCTCTGTGTGGGAGGTTGACATACGTGAAGAAGGTTGAGTAATAGAATTGGGGTGTGCAGGAGAGCATGGAGGTAAGTGTCATTGCAAATTCTTTAGAAAGGGCTGAGTGTCTGACAATGTTTGCCGTAAGGTATTGTTTTATTCATTTTTTTAAGATACAGTATCTCACAAAAGTGAGTACACCCCTCACATATTTGAAAATATTTTATGATATCTTTTCATGTGACAACACTGAAGAAATGACACTCGGCTACAATGTAAAGTAGTGAGTGTACAGTCTGTATAATTTGCTGTCCCCTTAAAAATAACTCAACACAAGTGGGGGGCAAATATGGCACAGGTAGGTTATTTGGAGGCAAAGATGGCACAGACAGACTGTTTGGGGACACTGAAAAGCTGTTTGGTGTCAGAGGTGGCACAGACATGCTGTTTGGGACAAAGATGGCTGAGACACACTGTTTGGAGGAAGTGTCTGAGACAACCGCTCTGAGCAACTTGGCCTGGGGGGGATTTTAGTCCCCCCAGCAAACGGCATGGTAAGGTACAACTCAGAGCAACTTGGCCTGGGAGACCAACGGCTTTTGTGCCAGGATTTTAGGGACTAGGAACCAGATGGACACAAAACGTAAAGTGCAAAACACCTTTTATTGTAAAAAGCAAGCACACAAAGCCAAATCAGCTGAAAGTTTTTCAGGGAACATAGCGAAACTGTCCTCTGAAATCACATACCCCAAGAAGATGACCTGTTTGCAGTGGAACTCAATCTTTTCCAGTTTGAAAAATATATTATTCTCTCGTAACCTTTGCAGCACTGGGGCAATATCTGCGTGGAAGCAGAATCGAACAGATCTGGGTATACCACCACGCATTGTTGGAGCATGTCCAGAATGACATCATTTATGAGCTCCAGGAGCATTGCAGAGACCAAAGGGCATAACGAGGTATTCATTAAAAGGTTTGGTGGATTGCCTGCGCCTTCTGGGTTCATGGGCTTTGTGTAATGTTAGGGACCAGGAATCAGACGGACACAAAACGTATAGTGCAAAACACCTTTTATTATAAAAAGCAAGCAACCAAAGTGGGTAGTGAAACAAGCCGGAGTCAGGAGCATGGAGATCAGAGAAGTCAGGGTACAAATGCCAGGAATTATAGGAAACTTACCGTTTTAGTAATTTACTGTTGATCTTGAATCTGGTATCTGGCCCACCCAGTATACTTGACAGAATGGATATCTGAATCAATGTATAAACTTGATTGAGAAAAAACAAAACTAACTTGGTAATAATTACACAAACACCTGATAATCCTCAGACCAATACATTGGTGAGAAAAAAAGGAACAAATGTTTGGTAAATTGATGTCCAGAAAAAAGGAAAAAATCTAAAAAATAAAATAAAAAAAGGAGGGCAAAAGTGTAGAAGGGAAAGCTTGCAATACTTGTGCAGAGTAAGCAAATTCTTAAGGTTGAGAAATCTGCAGAAAACCATAATACTTTTACAATTAAAGAAGTGTGCTTTACCCTTAACGAGCTTCCTTAGTGTGGTGTATTGGAAAATCTTCAATTCATTTAGAAGTCATCATATGGCAGAAAACAAGACGTATAGACAGGGGGGGGGCTGGCAGCCTAAGGCCTGGGGGGCAAGTCTAGTCAAGTGGCCCATTGCGCCACCAAACCGGCTGCAAGCGACATTGAAAGCGGTCATAGTCACTCCGCCGCCGCCCCATGAAATTAAAGCGGCCCGGCCTGCGCACACCACACTGCCCAATGGCCTTGCCTCAGCTCTTCGTCTCTGATAGCCAGACATTCTCCTTCAGGATTTAGGTAGAGAGCAGAATTCAGTACCCAGAAAATTATCTCAAAAGTCTTGGGGGTCATCAAAATGTTGTTGTTTTTTTTAGCAAATGTGAAACAAGTGTTTGTGGGTTTTTTTGGACAGTAGTGATTTTCTCCTTACAACTCTCCTATGGATGCCTGTGGAATCGTCAACGCTGACCTTAACTGAGGCCGGTAAGTTCTTTACATTTTAGTCTGGGTGGCCTCTTGGATGAGTTGTCGACATGCTCTTGGAGGAATTCTGGTAGGTCAGTAGATCCTGGGAATGTTCACCACTGTTAGTTTTCTCCATTTGTAGATGGTTATCACCATGGTTCACTGGACTCTCAGAGCCTTAGAAATGGATGTCAAGATGGCAAAGAGTTTTTTCCCATCTGTTCTTGTGGATCATGTGCTGCATTTAGCCTACTTCACTTTGCACGGCAGGTGTATACAGTAATATAACTCCCCCAGCTCTGTATACAGTATTTACCCCGTGTATACAAGTAGTAGACCAGCTTTATACGTAATACCCCCGTTAATTGATGCTGAAATTAACAGGATTCTAGTAATCATTTTGGTGTGGTATGGTGAATTGATTAATTAAGAATTAAAGTTGGTTAACTGGTTGATTTTAGTAAAACTTTTTTTCATCATAGGAGCCGGTAGGTGAATAGCTTTTTCCCCCAAAACATAAATCATCATTTTTAATAAAAGTTGTGTTTACTTTGTTAAATCATTTGGATGATCTGAAACACTTAGTGTGGGACAAACAAAAAGGAACAGAGAAGGGGCAAGATACTTTAACAGCAGTGTATAATATAATCAACCAAAACAAAATAACTTTTTGATTCTTTAGCTCAGTGGTATTTGGTAAGCAAGTATTTGGAATGTAAGGGATAACTTCGATTGGATCTCATCAAGCGGATAGGGACAGTTTTGGCCAAGTAAGTGAATTTAGATTGTAATATTGATGTCTATATTCTTATAGTGAACAAGAAAGTGACAAAGCTCACTGTATAGGCAGGGCAAGCTTTTTAAAATACACTTAAGCATAGGGACATGCTAAGACCAAAATATGCAATTAAAAGCTCAAAAGGCCATCTTTATACTATTTTACACATTTACTTTTGGCTTGTTTATAAATCTACACCTTAATAAATAAAAGGAATTGGTAATCTGAAGGGAAGGTGATAACCAAGAGGTGCTGACGGTGAAAGTGGAAGTATGAAGGCTTTCGATAATAGATGCTCAAGGAAATGATCACGGCTGTTGTTTTCGTTTTCATGTGACCGTTCCGTAATAGACAGTTTTTCTGTGTCAGAATGAGATTTTTACAACAGCAAGAGCAACCTTGCACAACAAGATGGGGCATTTGACAATTGGGTGATAGTGGTTTCCACTAAAGGAAGGACTGTTGTGCAATATACAAGTCATTTTGGGAAATGCTAATTATACTGGATATATGGCAGACGAAATGTACACAACATATGATAAGTTGCAACTTGCATTAAATGTATTAATTTATATATACATCTTGGACAATATATCTTCCTTAGTTGTATTATAGAACAGATTTATTAGTCCATCAAGTTCAACCTATATACATATTGTGTCCCTACTGTGTTGATCCAGAGTAGTTCAAGTTCAAGAGTACAAACCTCCCATTATCATATACATTCTTTCTTAGTATAAGGCATTCCTTCTTTTCTTCTGCGTCTCTCCTTTGTAGGTAGCGGAAAATGACTGGAGATGAAAATTGGTACTGGTACTTTAAAGCCAGTGGTTAAAAATATTAAATGCATGTAGCCATCTGGAAGATAGCTGGAGACACGCTACACTCTTACATCAGCATTCCCTTTTCTTATTTCTATTTTGGTGCCCATCTTGCTTGCATAGTCTGTGGACCATAGCACCGGATTCATAACTCTTCATCTCTTACACATCCACTCTTTCTACAAGTGTTTCTCCAACAGAAATATGATTTTTGTTCACTGACGTATTAGCCTGAGGTTGAGAATTATCTTACACTTATAGCCTTTGTCGGCCATTCTATGTCTGGGCTTCCATCATGGATGGGATTATCAGTATTTATTGATTTATTTAGCACCATCATATTACTTAGTGCTTAATAATGAGATAAGGAGTTCAGGACATCCTTGCTTTCTTATTCTGGTTATCTTGTATGTCCAATGACTCCACATCAGAACATGCTGAGCAAAATTCAGTTTTCTTTATTACTTCCAAATGGTTAATTTTGAAAATGAGCTTCCGCTGTATTTTTAGAGTTATCACCCAATGAGAAGTCTTTAATGACATTGATTAATTTTCTGTTTTCCAATAATGTCAGTTTTATGTATTTACAATATTTGTGTCTTACTCCATGTAGTTTAGATCTGTTATCTTAATCCAATTAACCAGACACAGAGTCCTTATCACACTTCCCTGTACTAAACAATATAATATCTCAGACCTTATCTTGTGGCCGGACTAGCAGAATGACTGAGGTTAATTAAGACAGGACATTATAAACACCATCAACTACCTACAATGGTGACATACTTTTCTTCAGTACTTGACTACATTATAATATACCACGCTGTATTTAATGCTGAAAGAATTATAAATATATATTTGCATGGGTCTTTCCCTTTTGAGTTTATCTATTGAGTTGAATAATGTCAGAGTAGCTAATGCCGTTGGCTCACGTGATGCTGCGCTGTATGTTATTAAAAATGATCAATTATAGAGGCTGCCATACTGATTTTTCCTATACTAATCTTGTGAGCTTTATTGTTTCAGGAAAAAAAACATATACTTTTATTAAATCACAAATTATGGAACTAGAAAATGGTAAGTAAATGTCTCTATAAAAAAATATGCGGTGATAAAATTAGCTATGATACAATTTTAATATATATCCCACTTAAACGCTGTATTACACTGTTACCTACAAAAGATTTCTTTGTATTTCACTCATTTAACCTATTTTGTCACAGAAGAAATGAGTTCTCCTGAAGTGCAGGATGTTATAAAAGAAGATTAGCATCATAGATGTTCTTCGATGTTTTGCATCATTTAAGCTTTCTTCAAATCTTTTGAAAGTGTAAATTATTTAGGTCCTGAAATTGTGACCACATATATATATATATATATAATATGACGCATTACATAAACTACATATACCCATGATACATGCAAGACTTCTGAGGAGAGCCTAACATTCACAAAAAGCATGTATTGGAGAAGCTAGGAAGACAGGCAAGTACAGACTGTAGACATGAGCAAACAGGGAACAGACCCAAAAGGCAGTTGTACAGCACGATAGAACACCGTAGCTGGACTGGCAGGGCCCGCTCTGTGGAACAGGGAACAGGAAACGTGGCTGAAGGGTCCTCAGGCAGGATACACCGCAGGGCCCGGTACACATTGCAGGGGTCCTCAGATAGGGCACACGGCTGGAAGCCCTCACACAGGGCACACGGCTTGAAAGACCACAGGCAGGGCACACGGCTTGGAAGTCCACAGGCAGGGCACACAGCTTAGACAGGATTCAATGCAAAGGCCAGGAACACAATGCTCTAGCACTGAGGTTAGGATAATGCCCAGTTTATATTGGGCCTAATTGCTTGAACGAGGGGCAGGTGTGTCAAGAGCATGCAGAAATAGTAGTAGTAGTGGACAGGTAATTCATCTGCAATCCATAAGGTTGCTGTTTCAAATCCTTGCGAATCCTGACACATAGTTACATAGTACATAAGGTTGAAAAATACTTAAGTCCATCAAATTCAACCCTTCTACCTAACCTTCCTACTTTGACCTAACTGACATCTAACAATGCCCTTGCCTGACCTTTAACACCCCCATGTCTGTCTCCAACTGTATCCCCCCAACGAAAGTGGGCATTTTTGGATTTATGTAAATAGGACATCACAAGTAATATGTACCTATCAACTAATATCGAGCAACTGCTTGCAATAAAGCTGGCCATCTGTGGTGATCTCTATTGAATAACATGGAGAAGGTAGATGCTTCTTCAACTTGTTGCCCTTCCCAATATAACATGCAGATAGTAGGAGCTTCTCTAATTGGTCTGAGGAATATTATGTGCACAAACCAGTAGTATCCAATTACACCAGTACTCATAAACCACGACTGTACAAAATGTACAGGACCAACATATATCAACTAGGAGTAAAGTTGGTCTTGGTCTAGTTGGTCTTGGTCTAATTTGTCATGAGTGGAGAAGTGCATGTTGAGTTGGCTTAACAGTTTGGTCCGTATAGTTGTTTTCAAACCACACAAACAAGCTCAGGCTCACTTTGTACCACTCAAGCTTTCCCACCTTAAATTGGTACTGCACAGAATGAATGAGACTGGCACCCACCAGCTGGTATTGCATCTAATCCCCTACACTAGTAGCCACTAATTGATGCATTTCAACAGCTTAGAAGGCTTCAGCCAAAGCATAAATGATACCTAAAACAGTTGCAAATGCTCCTTGTGGTTATGTGGAAATACTGGTTAAAATTGCTGCATGCGACCCAAATTGAGCAAATTCAAATACTCCAAAAGGAAATTTGCCCTGCAAATGACCAGCAATGTATCCGCAGTTCTAATGCCAGATATTGCTTCCACAAATACGTTTACGCAAGTCTGTGTTAAAAATTGCACGTGCTAAAGGGAGCTAAATACATCATAGCATCAATAACATTCACAATTATGTTGGAAAGTTAAGATTGCAACATGCAAATGGGGCAAAATTGTATTAAAATAATTTTTGTGATCATTGTTTATTTTAAGAGATCATCTTGTTGCATGGATGTTGGTTCATTGTATTTTCACATATAATTCTATTGTTCTATCTGAACTATATGATCTTAACACAGAACACAAATAAAGGTACTAGTTGATTTCATTATTTTGATTCGCTATTAC
>VKOC01000002.1:41544924-41559284 GCA_009364415.1 Spea multiplicata | reverse complement strand
TTTGTTCAAGTGTATAGACAGAACTTTGTAGGCCTTAGAAAGTATATATATATTTGTTATATATATTGTTTTGCCTGAGAATCTTTTAATGTCAAAAGTTAAAGAGAAGTGTGTTATTGTAGATTTTCCTTTTTGACTCAACTCTTGGGTGACACAACTATGATTCATGCAAATTATGCTTCATTTCAAGAAGACAAATTTTCCAGATGTTCCCTATATAAGCGGATTGGTTGAAATCAAGAGATGCTAACCAAGTGTTAATGGGATTCCTAGGTGCATTTCCACTGGGAAAGTTGGATCATCCCATGATCTATTCCTGGAATCTGCTACAGAACTAACGTGTCAAGTTCCTCTTCTGTGAATTAACTGATTTTTTACAGTAGCGGTTGTGTATATAATTGATGTGTATATTAAATAATCTGAGAAATTATAATATATAAAATATGACATCATTAGGTCAACCAAAACTTAATTGGAAAATGCCATGCTCAATGCTCTCAGTGGTTCTAGGAACCCATCCTCCTTAGTTGTAGCAAAAATATGCTTAAATGAATATCCCCATAATTATAGTTGACTATATAAGAGCATTTACCAGTTGAATTAACAGTTCTACTTCTTTAAAGTTACCATAGGATGTTTCTTACTAGAATTTTTGTCATTTCTCCGCACCCGCAGGGAATTTACACCATCAAAGCCTCCACACTTTCTGGTTTTACATAAACGTACATAACCCTGCTTATAACTGCCCGGGGCATTAAAAAAAGAAATATGATTAATAAAGTAAAGGAAATAATACGGTTAAGGAATGAGATTGGGGAGAAAGGTGAGAGAAATTGAGGGATCTGTAAAAAAAAAAAAAATCAAACAAATATGCATCCAGCACATGAAATAAAGTTGGGGTAAGCATGCTGTGGGGGGTGGAGGGGCTGGGAGAAAAGATCAAATTACTTTACACATCCAGTCATCTTGAGACGTATGTATTATTTATTGTATTATATAGCACTGTCATGTTCCGTAGCGCTGTACAATAGGACAGGACATAACAAGTAGTATGTAACATAACAAATTGACTTACAGAGACAACAGGTGAGGAGGGGCCTGCTCAAATGAGCTTAAGCACATACATTGAATCATATTGATGCCCACTGCTTCAATGCAAGATAGCCACATCATGAGTGCTGGATTTGAGTTATGTACTCCAAAAACAGTTTAGGATTGAATTTTTTGCTTAGTGGGTGTCATGAGGAGATCATCTGATCTTTCTAACTGATCCATGGTGACCACTTCCCTCAAAAGGACAGCTAAATTTCCATTCTAAATAATAAAAAAACACCCAGTCAGTTACCCTGGCTATACTAAACCACAATGCATTTAAAAGCTGCCAGAAACCAAGCATGCATGGTGTAGTAGGGGGCCTGGGAGAACCCTGCGACCACTTGTCCATCCTTTTAAAGCCACTTAGCGTGGGTAATACCCAGAGCTAGCGGGACAGAGAGTGTAGAGATCATCTGATCAGACGATCACTCATACTCTTTCCCTGCACGCTATGTCTGAGTGATCCAGCATGCAGGAAGTGACAGCTCATCCACTTCCCACATGCTGGATGTGTCTACACACAGCACAGAGGAAGAGAGACACACCACTTCTGCAGGTGAGTGATGTGGGCAGGGGCACAGGTAGAATGTTTGGGGGCAAAGATGGCACAGGTAGGCTGTTTGGCAAGCATTTTGGTGGCAAAGGTTAAAACAAAGCCTTTCCAAGAGATTATTGCTCTGAGCAGTGACTTTGCAACTTTTGCCAAAGTTTCCAGAGCAGAGCCCGGTCCTACCTCTACTCTTTTTATCTTAATTACTTGATGTCCTAAACTACATCACATTTGATCTCTTTCTACAGATATAAATGTGTCCATTTTCATGGTTAAATTGCACTGCTGATAACACAACAGTTTGAGATACATGTATATGTCTATTGTACCGTGCTTGTACTGTTCAGACTGGTAGCCCGGGTGAAATTCCAACGGCATGCGTCTATTCAAAATGTATAAAGGTCTGGAAGATAATGTTCAGATGAATTTATATGATGGAATGTTCCATTTCAGAAATGCGTTGCCAAGTAATTGTGATTTGCTATAATTAAACCTAAAAAAGAACAGACATTTGTGGGAATTTAGAAAAAAATGATTATTTGGAAAAATGCAGTAGAAACCAAGCAAGCAGATGGCTTCTTCATTAAAAAAATATTTATATGTTCAGTGATTATGAAGGCATTCGTGGGACCCGTGTTATACTGTTACAGTAGGGGACAAATACAATGTTTAACAAGCAATTTTTGAATAACATTAACACATGTTAAAACATACCAGTACAGAAGGGGAAGAGGGCTTGATGGCCATAAGACGTTGCAGTCATGATAGTTTATTAGCTACTACTGATGATCTGGATATGAGCTGAACATCATTTTTAATTTGAACATAAAAGGTCTCATAAACCAGAAGGCCTACAGACTAAATGAAAAGCATTGCTAAATGTATCCCGAGTAATAGAAGACAGTCCCAATATGTGTCAGAGGCTTAGTGATTCATCAGTTGCTTCTGCATCATTGTTGTGCAATGTCTCCTCAGCTGTAGAAGAGTTAAATAGGTAACACTGATTCATCCAGTCAGCTGTCTGCTTCCCCGGCCACACTTTCTCTCCCTAACCTTTACCCCTTCGCTTTGGAATGTCATGTTTGGTTTCTGAGGGATTATTTCCAAATACGGGGAGAAGTAAAACATTATAAGCTTGAGAAACTTGTTTAGATTTCGGTTGAACCGAATATACGAGCGAAAATGAGTCGCCGAAAGCCCATTAAGAACAAATTGCGCATGCAAGACGTCAAGCAGAAACCCGGGCAATTAGGGAAAGACATATTATACGATTTTTGTTAAATTATGTTTTTTTTTCCTAAGAATAACAAATCCAGTATTAGGAGGCTGAGGGGGCTTTAGTTGATATTATTAAATAATGATAATGATAATTTCGATTTATTGACTTAACATGCAGGGGGAATTGAAGAATTTTCAAAATAGTGACTATAGAGTGTCAGGAAGGAGTTACAGCTTTATTTCACTATCCAGCAGGGTATTCTGGGGAAATGTCCCACACTCCAGCTGTGTGGGCTGGATCCAGCAGCTGGCCCTAAATCTTCGCTTTCTGTTCCAACCTGATGGATGGAGAAAGGATGCATATTTTTCCCATTAGGCCAAAGGTCTCTCTGGTTTGAGACAATAACCTCACTCATTTTTGAGTTTCAATGAAACGGGATAGTGACAAAAATCCATAATGTCACTTCATTTTATGGCTTTGGTGGACTTCAGGAATTTGACCTTTAGAGATAAAGTCACTCTAGGGGTTACACCTGGGGCACACAACTACTAAAAACAAACAAAATGCATTTATTTTCATTGGGAATATGCGTCATGGGAAACAGAGAGCTTTAAAAGCATATTTGTATGTGTTACAAAGCAGGACTATTTAGGTGGGCAAATATAACGTATACAATATACAAATATGTACTGGAACAGATAATGCTTTTAACAGCAGCAAAAATAATAAAAAATAATGTTAGTATAATAAACTTGCTATGAATATCTCTCACTTCAACTTATGTTTAGCCGTGTATATAGGCAACTCTAAAAGGCTAGACTGTCATTTCATGTCCGCAGCAGCTTGACTCCTATAGATAAGCAGCTCAGCATGTTTGCCAAAACCACATACGCAATTAACAATCCACACGATATTTATTTTGTGAGAACCCTTTTGGTATTTGTGTAATCGGAATTTCCTAACATTTGTAATTGTAATCCACCCTTTACTTCAAAACAGCGTCAATTCTTGTAGGCCCACTTGTACAAAGTCAGGGATTTTGTAGGCATAAATTTAGGCGTATGATTAAACAATTATACTAAACAGGTGCTAATGATCATCAATGTAATAAGTAGGTTTAAACAAAATGAACAGTGACAGGTATGTAGAAGGAATAAAACTGGGCAAGGAACAGCCAAACTCACTAACAAGGTGAGTTTGTTGAACACAGTTTAATGTCAAAAGCCATCTACCTTGGCAAGACTGAGCGCAGCAACAAGACAGAAGGAGGTTATACTGCATCAACACGGTCTCTCCCAGTCAGGAATTTCAAGGCAGACAGGGGTTTCCAGATGTTCTGTCCAAGGTCTTCTGAAGAAGAACAATGAAATGGGCAATGACGAGGACCATAGACAGAGTGATCCGCCGAGGAAAGTTGAAAGATATATCATGCTTACTTCCCTTTGCCATGTACCCTGTATTCTAAAACAGCTGTCATGATTGGAAATACCCACTTCTCTTAAAAACTATTGAGAAATTATTTAGGTAAAATGAGGGGAGACAGTGAGAGTAAAATGAATGATCATTTGCAAAGCCATTAGATATACACAGAAGCAAGCAGGGTGTTGGGGCAAATGGCATCACATCCCACTACTTATAGGGGATAGAGTGGAGGCTAGAGACGCAGGTCTTTGGCAGCACGGAAGGTAAATACGACATTGAAGTGATTGATAACAAGAAGCAGGAAAGTTTTCCCTTCAAAAATGTTTGCATGCATCTGTAATGATTAATCTTGAGTAAACACGTAGTGAAGCTGCTTGTTTCAATACTCTCTGGTGTGTAATGTAAGTGATTTATAGCACAGGGGCATGGTCAGCGGTAGTTTGTTAATGGTAAAAGTAGCAGATGCCCTAGGGTGCCTCCACGAGGCATATGACTGTCACACAATAAGTGGAGGCTGGAAGTGGCCCTTTTGTGTTGAAAAGGAGCCAATCTAGGCTGTGCTGTCAAGAGACCCAACAAGCCTAAATAAAACAGACATTTATTAGTAATTATGTCATGTTAATATTCCATTTATTTTGTCAATGTTGTTTAATTAATCTTAGATTCCCAGTAAATATTCAGTAAACACAAAAACAAACACAGAAGCTTAGACATCATTTATATAAATAGTCTCCTTCTATATCATCTGCATGCTTATAACCTCTGTAGCCATCTGTTTTCATTCCCACGTAACCAGCACTGGTTCCAGGGACACTATCTCCCTTATCACTGATCTGCAGGCCACACTTAGTGATTTTCCACTGTTCCTGTTAGCAGTTGTTGAACAACTTGTTTGTGGTTTCTGAAGGGCATTTGTATGCAATAGTTGGTCATGTAAAGTTGTCACAAACCTTACTTTATGCCATTTAGTACATTAGATAAACCTATAAAAATAGCCATAGATTGACCATTGAGAACACGGGGTGAATGTCTAGTGGGCTGATTTGCCACAGCACCTTGCACCTACCTTTATTGTATGTAACCACGCTGGACAAGTGTAGGGTGCGCCAACACATACTTGTGATTGACAATTGTACTGCTCCAGTCTGGTATTGCATACAAACCTATAATGGTGTTTACAAATTAAAGTAGCAGTATCTTATCTACTTGTCTCAGAGGTACGCACCAACATTGCTCATGGTGGATGTTTACTGTGGTCTGTGATGGACAATTTAATGATGTTCAATGCACCTTCAAAAAACTTGCCACGGACCCGGTGTCTTTGTACAAACACTTTGCCTATTTATGGACTTGTCTATCTGCAAGGTGTAAGTTTATCACATTGTTCTACCGCCCTACATAATATTGTAAAATAAACAATAGTCCTGGATAAGGAAATTCAGTCAAAATGCTTAAGAGAAAACCATGTTCCCGTGTCTGAATTTTTCACCAATAATAATTCCAGGTACATGGTATTTACACACACATAACATTGTGTGCTGTATGAAATCGGTGTGAAAGCTGTCTTATTGCTTTCACATCGACCATGGCCAATACTTAATGGGAGTAACTATGGAAACTTTCAAAAAAGTGTGGGTTTCAAGTCCTCCAAAGGCATTTTTGTATTATTTCCCCATGTTCTAATAAACACAAAAATGTATAAACTTATGTAAATAAATAAAACACATTATTCTTCTCCTAAATACCTTAGTTACATAAGTTAGTAGGTGACATAGTCACTCTCCCTAGCCATATCTTGAACCTTACCCCCTAAAATAAATGTGTCTTTCTTTGGGAAGTATGGAGCTATAAATGCCAGATCACCTTTATAGCAAACTATAGCTGAGTTGCTTGTGGTCTATTATTTCAATTTATTATTAAAACAATCATTTTTATGGGATTCTATTGTTTGTGCATGCAACGTTATGATAAACACTGTGTCTTTCCAGTTGGCTGCTTTTGGATTTTCTTCAGTAAAATTGGCAAATATATTTCAAAAGGATTTTATCCCTGTGCTTTGGAAAACATTGTAGTGGTTAATAAATATTTGTAAAGGCAATTAAACTCCATCACTCAAAGTTATATGGGATCTTTAAGGAAGCAGCTCCTGCATTACTGAAGTCCTGTTATTTCGCATCTGTACCCAAAATTACTAAAGCAATCCTGGTACGGTTTTATAGCCAGTGATGACTGGAGATATGTAAAGTAGAAGATAGTAGGGACACATATATATATATATATATATATATAATATTATTATATATATATGAGGTAATATGAGTAAATCTGTCACAGAGTTCCAGCTGGCAGATTCATGGTACGGACGCACTTCCTAGCGCGTGGCTTTTATATTGGAGCTCCAGATGCATTCATTAACGCGTCTTGACATATTTATTGATATCTTTTAGTAAATTTAAATATTGGTTCAGTCTTCTGCTTGAGGTTAAAGGTTTTATAATCAAAAGACAACTCTTACAGTTTCCTGGCACTTTTGAGCTTAGAGTTCTGCTCAATAATTTTCAGCCTTTGAGAGCTATTTTGACATAAGAACTATTTGTCCTGTATTTCAAAGCATTGGTGACACCCAGATATGAATTACTGACATCTTTAAGTGGTGCTGTCACAAAAACCCCATTAAATGATTGCACATAAACTGTCTATGCTGGGCTAATATTTTTTTTTTAACATTTCCATTCACCATACATACCATCTACAGCCCATATTACCAATATGCGTTGGCTTCATTCTCCTGGTCCCTTTGCGTGTGTTAAGCTCTTGGCCCTATGTTCCTTCTGTAACAATATGTCTTATGTTTCTTTATGCAAGTCTTAATATTCATGTACACTCAGGACCCTCCAGACAAAACAGCTGCCCTATGAATGGTCTCCTTATATTTTCAGAAGCATACACGGAATCCAAAACATACAGTCAGCAGACTGAATTCTTATCATTGGAAATGTTTACGACCTTTTTTATTTTCTGAGAAGTAGAATAGAGAGGAACATAAAAGGCAAGCCCTAGGAACTATGTTTCACTATGTCATCAAGGAAGAGGATGTTTGACACCCTCTGTGACTAAGCTATGACCCAGACACACAACCTTTGGCACTTTTTATTCTTTGAAACACTTTTAACTTTTTGGTCTAGTATCAGTAATTATATGTCCTCTAAAGCCTTTGCAGATTTAAGCATCAGCTTTGAGTGTGGAATTTTATTCATTGAACCTGAAATATATTTTATTTACACTAATTATTGGCGCTGATATTGCTGATACACTGTGTATTGTATGAATACATCCCATTAAATGTAGGGAATGAGTAGAGTGGCGTGTCCCAACCGTATCTGTGTCTAACAACAATCAAAAAATGTATTAATCTTCTCTCAACAATGGATATCCAGATTTCCTGCGGTGTATTCATCTGTCTCACTGGCCCCCCCCAGTTGCGTTGGACCTTGTTATTTCATAATCTTGAACATTTCAGATGTCCGCATCGGAACACTTGTGTTGTGTTGCGTGTCTAGAGTTGGGCAAGTGGGCACAAGCTGAGAGTGAGCAGGTCCACCTTCCCATCGTACCTCAATACCCATCTCAAGGTACTATGCTGCCGGGTGTCACAGGGGGGCCACGCGGATGCTGCAATACAAAAGCACAGACCACCGCTGATTTTACAGCTCCCTGTTCACCACAGCCTGCAAAACAAGACAAACTAAAACACTTTGGAGGTATGATGTTCTATCATATCTGGAAATCTTGGTGTGTTTATAGCCCTCAAGGTTTTTCTGTTATTTTATATACAGTAACTAGACTCGCTTAGACAAAACCTTAATGGTGGAGGGCCGTCTTTGAGCAGTGTCTATATGGCAGTCATTATCACATGTGGCGATGATGCATTGTCTCCACACAAGTGTAGCTTTGGAATTCCGTGGCCTGTTTCCATTTATAAGGATCATTGCACATCTGCAATAAGGGGATAAGTAAGATAATATATACACTCGCATTACTCATTTTGCTTCCTATGTGTGTATAAGAAGAAAATGGTTGAGTAATGTATGATTATTGTTTTCCATTGTAAAATTATTTACTTTGTGTGCGTTAAGCAGGGTTCAGAATTCTGACTTTTATAAGTATTCCTTTGGAACAGTAGATTGGGATTGGCCCATCTGGACTAACACTAGACTCCTGTACTAACCTTACAAATACAGCATGCCAAATGTACCAGAAAAAATGCAACAGCCAGGATAGTGGATTGCTGTGTGAAATTCACCAGTGTGTATGGTGTGGTAAAGTTTCTTTGCCCCTGAGGATATAGCTCTGGGAATTAAATTGTGTGAACATTGCTCTGAACCGCATGACCTGCTGTCATTCCTTTCTGTCTCCGCTTCAAGATCAGTCCAACTTGGAGTCCCCAACATATTGTAATAATATGACATTAAACACTGAAAGTGGGTGCGTTGTACAAATATACCTTCCCAGCACATGTTTCCAATGGAACTAATAGATAATGCAGAGTACTAGAATTCTTTAGTTTATCGTAAATAATGTATGAATCCTCTCTAAAATGACATGACTTTTGAATCCTGGAAAATGAGCCCCTTGGGCAAAAGGTATACTATGCGTGAAAGAGCTGTTTATCTGTGGGCAGCAGAGGATTCTTCCGCGTCGGTCACAACTATGCTATGTAAATTGCTGCTAGATTAACCTTCCTTCCACATCAATGCTTGTAGCTCTGGCTTCTTCTCTCAGACGCAAATGCCCTAGACCTTTGAATACATCATTGGAAAAGCACCTGTTTAGAAAATTGTATCAGACACTTCCATGACCTTCCTCAGCCCATTTCTATTTGAAATAATATCTTACAGCCATTACCTCATCCTTCTCAAACCAGATCTCCTTAGTTGTCTGGCTCAGCTTTACTTTCTTTCTTTTTCTACCTTGTAACTTGGCAAAAAATGCTGTATTTCCTTCAACATGATGCCAAAGCATGTTGCTCATCCTATCTCTATATTTTTATTCCAAAAATGTTCTTTGCTGTATTTTATCTCAGTTTAGTGGATCACCCAAGAAATTGGAAATTTACGTGAGTGTAGGGGTGACATTTAAGCGTATGACCTCCATGGGGAACTACACTAATTACAAAGTGCTCCCTAATCTATTGTTTTATGTCCATCTTGCTGTTCATTTAATATTGAGATTAGTCAGTATGGACTTCATAAAGGCAACAAACACTCACTTTGGTAGGACATGCTCAGGGTTTAGCCAAGTTATGTAGACAGTAAACAACTGGTCAAAAGGAAGCAGGAGAGACATTTGTAAATAAATCACAAAGGAGGCTCAGTGCAAAGGAGGCGTCAGGTGTTTTATTTTATCCTTGACGGCTTTGTACTGTTTTTTTGCATTCAATGTTTGCAGCTATTGAGTCGGCACAGACCTGGGGTTACTAGAGGAAGGGGTGAGTTTCTTATCATGCATGTTCATAAGCATCTAGAGGTTCCTTTTATTTTACAGTTGGTAAGTCATTAGAACAGACTGCAAGAGTCAAACCCTTTTCAAACAGCTTGCTATTTGTTTAGCAGGGTGAATCTTTCATTGGGTATATTTAATATATTATTCCACCTCAATCTCCTTCAAATGTACTCCTGATCCAAGGGTACCATGCGTGTTTCTGCTAGATCTTCCCTTCATCAGTACCCAATTATCTGTAGCTTCATCTTCTATATTTCATCCTCTTTGAACATCCCAAACCCATGCTTTTGCCCCATTACAGATGTCTACTTCACACATAATTCTTCCGATCTGTTTTCTGAAATAGGTTTATCCCCTGTGACTCCCTGTATGATGCGGGTCCCTAAAACTGCATGGAAAAACGTAAATTAAAATGTTCCATTTTTATAACCAGATGTATGTGTCCACACTGTTATTTGCAGTGTACCAGGTGCCCATTTACTGGGTATACACATAAGGAGTTAACTTAGCTTGAGACGTGCGCAGTAGGTCAACTAGAGAACATTGAAGAGCAGAGGGAAGGGGTGTGTTGTGTGTTAGGGGTTGAAATTATTCCCCACCCTATGACTGTGTCTGGAAACTATTGCTAAATATGAGGCTTTAAAACAGAACATGACTCCCCTGGAGAGAACGCCAGAACACCACTCACTCAGGATGTGTTGAGTTCTTAACTATTTTACTGCAGTGCGCTGAAGATTGCTACCTACATTTGTATGGTTAAATGTTTAATAATCGGACAATATTAATGCAATACAGGATTCAACTAAAACAAATACTTTGTATGTTTATGGCGAACTATCAATTGCTGTTTTTTTTAGAGGCTGAGCTTTATGGACATTCACAAGGGAGCTTCTCTACTGTTTTGGTGATTGTTGTGTTCTTTCGGATCCTCTGTATTTTTCTGGCTCTGTTGGCTAAGACTTGTGCAAATACAAAACTACAAGAGTCAATATGGTCACATTGACATTGCGTAACATAATGGAAACAGTGGGCAACTATTTAAATATGTATTTTTTCTCAAATTCCATCACATCTATGTCTTTTTAAATACGGTATTAAATACAATTTTGGTGGAGATTTTCATAGTGTCATTGATCATGGCAGATACAATTTATGGTATTTACCCTTAGATTGCCAGCTACTGTATATACAGAGACATTGTTAAAGGGAATATCTCATGTCCCTGACGCTCCATCTAAAGCAGAATGCATATTAAAGTGATGGTTCAACGTGCAAGTTACCATTTAAGAGGTCAAAATATGGTATATCATGGTTATGCTGAAGAAAACCGCCCTGGTTAAAGAATCTATGGAAAAATTCGTCCACATTGAGTTGATTTAAGTACTTATTTTTTCCTTGCATTTCTGATTTCTAGGTCCTTCAAAGGGAACCTGGTCCATACTTTAATATCCTTTAGTTATTGTCCTATGATTGTAATAAATATATATGAAATTTGTATCGCGAAAAGTTTCACAAATAGTACTTATTTCTACATTTCATAGGATTACTCAACTTATGACCCTTTGCTTATTTGTGAAGCGTATCCTTGTGATTAGAACACAGTACCAATTATGTCACACATGATGAAGCCTGCGATGTAATCTCATACATATTTGTGCCACAAATGACATCATGTATTGTGAACAAGAAGCATTTGTGAGTTATAGTGTGTTTTGAATTCCTGTGATTATCAAAGCAAATAAAGACTCTTTTACTGATTCCTGAATAAAATAATTTCGGCAATACTGTGAAAAGTGTACAGGACATAAGTATCATCATCATCATCATCATTATACTTTATTCATATAGGACGAACAGTTTATGCAGCCTTTCTTACAATACATATATTCTAGGTGTATGGCAATGCTAGAATTGACTAAGGCATATCAATACATTAGTTCTGAAGCTTACTATCTAGAGAATACTTTGTATACTCAAATGCTTAGGGACGGATCTCCTACAATATACACTCTGCCTTTAAGAAACAAGCAGGCCATTTTTCTTTGACAGAGAAAATGATGCAGTAGCCTTAAGAATGTAAGGGCGGAATTACTACACAATTTATAGGAAATCACCATTAGATTCCAACGTCTCATTTTCTTCCTGCCAGGAAATAAATTTCCCAATTACGTACAAGAAAAAAAAACGCTTCAAAATGAGTATACTCATATAATGTTATCTACACTAAACAGAAAAGTGATGCTTCAGTCATCATATGCACAGCTCTAAATGAATGCCCCCACCAGTGGCAATGCATGGAGGGATTCATCAGTATTCCCGCTAAACGCTTACACTGTTTCCTCTCCCAAGGTCCTTGGTTCTTTAGAGATACATTTGGTTGAACGTATCTCCTGCTTACCTGTGCGCATGCACAGTATATTCACCCCCAGCCAGTTCCAGTGCCCGCTGCTGTAAGTTGGCGGACCTGCTGATGTCGGTGGGCGGTCACACTGATGTTGGTGGGTGGTCCCACCGACATCAATGACCGCCCCCGCTCCTGTGACCCAGTGGATTCGGGTGTGGACACAGAGTGTCACAAATTGTTACCATTAATGCATACCTCCCAACTGCCTGTAGTAAACAGAAAAGTCCTGTTTTTCATTGAGCCAATTACTCAGTTACATACGGTAGGGTGCCTGTTTATATGTGCTGGTCAGCAATATGTAATAAATGATATGTGTCCTGGAAAAGATGGTTAACATGATCACTCTATTGTGGGTTGGTATTTGGGGTGACTAATATACCCAATAGTGAAGAACTGGATTGGAATTCCCATCTCCCGCTTGCCTCTGGTCCGCGCATGTTGAATCTTAGTGCACCAGGTTATGACTTCATAATTTAGTACCCTAAAGTTTAGGTACAGGTAAGGAAACAAAAACGAAAACATGTGTGCCTTCCACAGTCCTCATTCTTGTTCATACTCTTTAAAACCGTCTAACCTACCCTCCTCTGTAAAACATTCAATTAAACATTTAACCTACTGAGTTTTGCAACAGAGTACAGACATAAAGAAATTATTTTTATAAATCTAAACCCATCCCTTTTCAGCTTCCATTAATATGGCAAAACACATTTACTCTTATATCACACATCGTCATTCCTCTGCAAATCAACACTAAACTTTGTATACACAACACAAAGTCAGGCTGATTGCTTTCCAAGTTGAGACATATTCCATTGGCTGGACATGAAAGCGCATCACTAATGGTAAAACCTCTGACATCACAACAATCCCTCTGTTGTGGCAAACTACACATGTGAGATTATTTCTCAATCCGCTGTTTATGTTCTGTACATGGCAAGCAGTGTGTGATTATAAAGGCTTCCTTGCTGGCTTGACTAGCATTAGTGTGAAACATCTTCAATAACAGATGATGTCACAGCCTCACGAATACAGAACAGGGATGAGTACAGCGATTGCAGACCTGGATCATACTGTGTGCTTCCCCCTCTCGGGCTCTCCCAACGACACTTAATGTATTACCCCATTTAATTTTAACCATAGCTGGAGACTATAGAGCACAAAGCTTTTATTTGTTTTATGTTGAGGTCGTGGGTCAAGGTCCTTCATTCAGAAATATATGGTGACTCAAACAAAATCATATTGCTATATAAAATTATAGATATATAAAAAATAGGGTTGGGGGGTATTCCCATCTGAGGTGCCATTTGGTCCAGGGTCAACCCTGTAACTCAAGAAAACTGCTTGGCCATTAAGGAATGTCAACTAAAGCGGCAGGGAAATTATTTGGTAAACTGACTTTAACTTTAGAATACATTCTCTGCATGTATTCTGCTTAATAGTTGAGCTACTATAACTACCTCTTGTCTACGGGTTCATTAGCGAGTCCTGGAAGTTCATTAGGTCTCCTGGCAGGGAAGCTTGCAGTGTGTTGAGTACAAGCAGGTCCTTGTATGTGATGGGTATTAAGCTAGCGATTAAACAGCTTGAAATAATGGGATGATCAGCTTAGCTTTGAAGCCTCTCTTTATGTATAATTAACTGGCAGCACCTCTTGTCTCTTTGTCATCTTTTCATTAACATTCTTCATGTAAACCGCATTGGTAGCAATGATTTCCCTGCAATCCATGAATAAAGGGTCACCCCTGTAGTCACTTTGTGCTTAATTCTTCAAGGAGTCTAAGTGGAACACTGACGGTTGATTCTTTAAACAGTGCATTAGCAGAGATAAAAGTAGTCTAAAATTTGCGATGCCAGCACATTAACCTGGCTTAAACCTGCTGGCTGACCAAATCAGCCATTATTTCCAGGACACACATTTAAGATGTTGCTGACCAGCACATTTATAGTGAAACTCAGTTACTAAGTTATGTTCAGCTCAGCAACACGGGAAATGTTTATGTGACCTGGAAATAATGGTTGATGTGGTCACCCTAACGCCTCCTGTTCAAAACCATTTCCTTTGGAGAACTGCCTTTCATATCACATACTCTTAGGTGTCCTGCAAAAGGGATAACCAAAACATGGTAAGTACCACATTTGCTCGATTATAAGACGACCCTGATTATAAG
>VKOC01000002.1:41525391-41535966 GCA_009364415.1 Spea multiplicata | reverse complement strand
CACACATACCCTATAACTTTGTTTGTTGATATGTATATAAAGAACGGTAACTCACATGTCACATGTATCACACACTGGTGCCTAGTTTGTACCAACCTGCTAGAGTGACAGAAAATGGAGACCGGAAGGAAATAGGCACCAGTGATTTATTAACGGAGGTTTACACACCATGCCCAGAAGCGGCAGCTGCCTTCAGCTTACTTTGGAGATGATGCCTACAATGTTGTATTGTAACCCATGTTTGTCAGATACTGTACCAGGAAGATTGTCCAGGGAAACTCTGTTTTCACAAGTTGACATATGCAGCTGAAGCTCCTTTTTAGGTACTCTGTGACGGGCATTGTATGGGCAGGTTGCAGTCACTTTGGCCACTGAAGGATTATTCTAAAGGGTTGGGAGAAGACAAAAAAAGTGTAGCACTAACATTTTAGAGCAAAGTAAGCCAGCAGATAGCACTCCAATTGAGCAACAACATCAATGATCCTTACTGGGGACCCACTGAGGTGGCTGCACTGTACCCAGGCACCCTTGTAAAAGAGGTGCCAAGCTGGGTCCCATGGTAGTAGAACAGCAGCTCGCACAAGGAGAGTGTGTGATGTTTGAGGGTGCCTGAGGTGGTAGAGTGAGGGTTGGTATATGGCGTTTGAGTGATGGATGGTGGGCAAATAATTACAAAAGGCTGTGCCTATGACTGGCTGAACAGCATGGCATTTTCTCATTATCGGAGTCACAATTTGGCTATTGTCTTAGTGTTCTGGTAGCCCATATTCTGTAACTTGGCAAAACACTTGTAACTTTGCCTTGATATATTGCCCCCAAAGGGTGTTTTCCTGGAGCCATTGGATTAAACTATTTTAACAAATTGAAAACCACTCTAAGTTGCACATGAAAAAAATGCACTCACCTCTCTGCATTTCACAAGGTGATAAGGGAACCTGCAGGGCCGAATCATGTGATTCTTGTCATAAGGACACTGGAGAAGGCCTTCTGAATCCATAGAAACTGCGACAAACAGATTTACAGTGATATGTATGGGTAGTTTCATGTACACTTTTGCACATCAGTTTTCAAAAAACTAGTTTTGTTTACTGGCCTTTGGGCCAGGTGAATGTCAAGGGCTGTTTTTCTTTTTATATATTTGGAAGTAAAGTTTGCTGCCCACAAATAATTCTGTGCCCCTGCATTCTCCCCCTAGGTCTTTGTGCAACCTGTCCTAGCTACCAGATGATATAGATATAGATATAGATGACCCCCCCTTCTCTAGCCTGTTATGTCTGTGCAGTTGCAGAGGAGACCTTAGAAAGTTTACCGACTGGAAGTACTGCTGCAGAGAAGAAAAACTCTGGATCATCTAATGTAGACAGGCACTGAAATGCATATTACTTCGGCACAAGTAGTTTTTATATACATTACGTTGATGACATTTGTTGCCCTGCCCATAAAGTGTATATTTAGTTCCAATATACAGTATTATTGAAAGATATTCCAACCTTGTGCCAAAGCATCCCTGGACTTTTTCCCTTTTCTGCCCCCTCACCAGTAGCACAGACTTAAATTAGCTTGAGGTCTTACTTTACTGAGAGGGGGTGGATTTGTGGCACACCTCCCCAGCACAGGTAGCTTGAGGTCCACATCCAACTTTTAATAGGTGCATTTAGTTGAGGATTTTAACTCCTTCACGACAATTGACCTGCCATGCATGTCATGGAAAAAAATCCTGTTTGTGACAATTGACGTGCTTGGTACGTCAACTTTAAACAGCTGCAGAAAGCAATCTAAGATTGCGTTCTTCACCCAAACAGTGTTGCTATAATCTCGATGTTGAGGCATTCAGCAAGATCAACAGCAGGAGCCCAGTTTGCCCCCCCCCGGGGCATCAATCATATACTGCATGGCAACAGACACCACTATGCTCCAGTGTTTGACAGACTGGTGGTAGAATTAGTGCATGGAAAGAGTTACCATAATAGCGTTTGAAATACCCTGGGGTGTTTAGTTTTCAGAAAAATAAAATAAATAAAAACTGATGGGGTAAACTGCATTCACCGGCGTTCCAAGTAGGATATGGAGGCAGAATTATCAGATTTGTAAGCAAAAATTTGGTTATGGTTAAAACGCAGTATCTGTATTCTCTTTACCATTTTCTGGTAACATTGCTAGTCACATTTTGTTAAGCTCCAAGAAAAACATATATCTTCTAATTAACTGGCAACCATTCCCAGAAATCCTTACAAGAAGTTTGATGTTTTGTTTTATCAGGGCCCTCCTTATCAGAACTCAGTACGAATGCATAAAACAGCCAAAATCATGGAAGATAAAGTCTACTTTCATGTGAGGTTACCATGTTACCTATTTGAATATCTCCTCAGTGGCGTTATTCATCCCCAATTACTCAATCAACACTCAGGACAAGACCCTGCTTCCCATACACCACTTACACCGATCCGGGTGTTTGTTGGATGCAAAAGCAGTACGAATTTCCTTAATAATTGATTAAAAAGGCATCCCAGAGTGAAGTCATTTAAAAAAAAAAATAAAAATAGCCCGGACTATTTCTCCCAGGACCGAGCCGCTTTGTAACAGTGTATCCTTCACACACAGCGCAAAGCCTCCACGTGAAGTCACATCAGCCATAAGGAACCCATTCATGGTCAGAACCACGTGATACCGGCAAACCCGTATTCCTTTATACGTTCTACACATATACGGGATGGGGGGGTCGTCTGCTTACCTTTAATGGTGGACACAAAATAAAATCCTGACCACACGAAGAAAACTTTTCCCTCACGTCGACATAAGAGGTATTTAAATAGCTGTCATGTGGGCCGCTGCGAACCCTTTCATTGGTCCGGAAACCTTTTTTACCGTAAACCACTGATTAAACCTACCCGTTCATAGTTTTCCTATAGTAGTGGTGTATTTAGCTGTACCGTATAGACTCAGAAGTAATGTATGAGAGTCTTCTTGCAAATATACTCTTTTATGTATCTGGATGGAGACGAACTGGATACACGTACATATTGTATGGGGTTAATTTTGTACTGTGGTTGTTGTGTAGGCTCATGTCACACAAAGGGTTAAGAGTACTGCTGAGTGCATATAAATTAACTTATACCCACATCAACAATAAGCAAAGTTTACAAAGGTCTGCCCTTCACACATATGATTTAGAAGACCATTTGAATTGTATCATTGCACTACTTTGAGTGAGCTAGCGGTTAATGGTTTTGGTATAGAGTGGTGAAATCTTTAATCGGAAAATCAAAAATTTACATTTACAAAAAAAAAAAAAAAATGGTGAAAAAAGGATTTGGAAGCCAAGCAGGTATGGTTGGGTGACTCGGTGTTAAGTTGCGGAAATATGGATCCATGTGTACAATACTACAGCTGGTCACAAAATGGCCCCAGCAAAAAGTTTCTGTGCAATACATTGTACGTGGGCCTGGCTATGGATATAGGTTGCCCTGGTTTTTCTCTACAACATTTTTTTGCGAAGATGTGCGTTTCATTAAGTTTAGTATGAAGCAGGCATTGTTAGTCAAGCCTCTTAGGTCACTGCCAGAGGTTAAATATAAGCATCGTTGAGAGAATGTGTCCCTTTTTTTCAGGTTTGCCCTGACTGGTGGTAAAGTACTGTTGAGTTGCTTGCTGTACTGCACACAAAGAGGAGGTATATTTGGTAGCAAGCCTTAAACTGGGTATGGGCGCATTTAGGGTATTTTTAATAAAAAATACCCTTTCTACTAAAAAATAGCCTTTAATCAAATGTGATACAATTCATTAGGCCAACATAGAAAAAAAAGATCACAATGGTGTCTGTGGCAAAGTTTGTGAAGGTCCATAGAACATCTCTTAAATTGTCCACCACAGACCCCAGTAAATGTCCACCATCCCTGATGTATATTATGTCACAAAAGCTTTTTGGGACAAAAATCAAAAACATCAAAATATTAAACCTCATAATACCAGAGAGAGAGCAAAGTAATAATAAAAAAATCCAAAAACCCAAACCCAAAAAACTGGAACAATGTTCCAACCTGCATTAGACCCTCTACATTGAAATGCTCTCTCATGCAACTCACTCTAAACTTCAGTGGGTAGATCCCAGAGCTGTCAGGACTATTGTTGAGAATTTAAGTAAAGTCGTAAATTCCCATAATAATGGTAATATCACACTTTGGAAGGAAAAAGTTTGATCAAATGAGTGTAAAATATGTGCACGGTGCTCTGATCTTCAGTAGACCCCATGGTAATCCTTGTAGAAGGTTTCCTCACTACCACTTCTATAAGAACAGTGAATATCCTCTCCCTAAAGATCTCCCTGTGTCACTGAGACAGGGCCAGGTTAACTGGAGTTTCCCCTGACCTCCTGTCCCCAGGCAGAGACAAACATTTTCATGGAACTCTGGGTCAGTTTGTCTGGGCGCAGTTTGCACAATGGTTCGTTGTGTGAGGATGTTTTGGAGGTCTTTGGGGATTTGTGTGTGGTTTTGCTGGGTCATCGAGCACGTCTGTGTCGTGTTTCTGATCCCATGGCCGGTAATATTTTATAGGATGTTTTTAAGTCACAGCCTGACTGAATGTGGCTGCAGCTCCAGCCCTTTAAAGGGATAATCATGTAACCTGGCTGGAGCTCTTAATTGGCCAGCACAGCCCTGTTTGCCCAGACGGCACCCGCACTACAGGGGGATAACACAGGCAGGGAAAAACCATTGTATCCCTTAATCCCCTCACCTTATCCATTGCCTGTGTACTCCCCGAGCTGATGGGATTTGGGGTTGCATTCTGTGTACATTGACAACGTCTGGTAGAGGAACGTTGAATGTTCTGTGAGTTTGTAATAAAGGTGGTTCTTGTTTCACTGCACAAATTGTGGTCTGACTGATCCGTGGATAGCAGGAGCTATCCGTATGAGGGTATTGACTGGTGATTCCTCAGCCCTCCAACAGGAGTACCCAGCCTTGGGTACGGTGACCCTGTAACTGTCACTGGCTAGGTTCATGCAGCTGCACAGATTCACACTGCTTGCTGTAGACAATTTTCAAAAGGTACCTTTACTGTAGTTCTGTTGTGTAATTACACTTACCAGATGCAGGAGGTTCTGTAACCACTTCTTTACATTAATGTAACATTGTTTTCAGTTAGCTCTAAAGGGCGCAGAGCTGATGGGTCAACTGACACTTGGCTGTTGTGTTAGGATTCTGACCACCAGCCTGCCATGTGCCATACGTTACCACGGGAGCATAACAGGTTTTATCAACCTCTGGTGTGTACCCATGAGTGTACAAAATAACCATTTACATTATTTTATATGGTTTGGCATATCAGGTGTTAAAAGCTTCATCTGCTGTAGTAGCAAACACATGCAGTGGCAGTTATAAAGAAACTGCTCCAAAAGTTGGAGCAGAAGGAAGGATCCCATCAAATGCAGAACCCAGTAAGTCCAAGAAAGGCAGGTTTGGAGTGCACCAGGTTACAAGCAGGAACCCAGCAGCCTCCAGTGAGTGCAAGAGAAATGGTTGGATTGATAATAAGGTGGGCCAGGGTTTGCCACAGGACTGTTTCAGAAACCCAGGGAACCTGGCAGTGGAAGCAAAAAGATTTGTATTACCGGTATTTGTGTATGCTATATCCAGTGCTGCTGTAATTGAGCATAATAAAGATGACTAAGCCTATTTGAATGATACTTTTTTGTCTGTCATCCCTGCTCTTAGCAGGTCTGGTCCTAGACAGGTGCTAGAGGAGCACTTCATTTGGTCCAGTGGTGCTAAATCTCACTGAGATCGTTGTTTACTATACACAACACAGAGAAGCCTGTCTGCTGACAGCTTGGTCTCTCCTCTGTCATTACAAGCTATCATAGCAGTGCCTCACTGGTAGATACATTGTAAAACTGCTTGTTTATATTAAAAGGCATTTCCATACGCAACAAACTGCCATGCACAGTGTGTTCTGACAATGTTCTATCAGAACCAGCATTAACTTTTTCAGCAAATTGAGGTACAGTAGCTCGTCTGTTGCATTTGACCACATGGGCCAGCCTTCTGTCACCATGTGCATAAATGAGCCCTTGCCGCCCATGACCCTGTCACTGGTTCACCAGTTTTCCTTCTTTGGACCACTTTTGATACTGGTACTCATATTTGGTGCTGACCACTGCAGACCGGGAGCACCCAACAAGAGCTGCAGGTTGGAAGATGCTCTGACCCAGTCGTCTAGCCATGACAATTTGGCCCTTGTCAGATCCTTACGCTTGCCCATTTTCCCTGCTTCTAACACATCAACTTTGAGGACGATATGTTCACTTGCTGCCTAATCTATCCCACCCTCTGCCAGGTGCCTTGATGTCAATGTTACTCAGTTGACCTGTCAGTGGTCATAATGTTATGGCTGATCGGTGTATATACAAACGTATGTATATATAACTTACAATACAAGGGAAAAGTATTAAGGTACCGGTAATTAAAACAAATTTTTGTCAAACATAATATACACTAATTGATTAATTTTATTAATGTATAATCCGATTTAGAATATTATCAAATATTACACAAGAAGGCTAATTTAATTTAATTTATCCCTCAACTGCAAAAATAAACACAGATACAGAATCCATAGCATTCAGCTGCCTGGGCTTACACTACCAGACATCCAACCTCTGGGCCCGGCACTTTAATGTATGTGATATCTATGCGGTCCCTTTACATTTCGGTGATGTCTTACTTGCAATTGCATGGAGGGAGCCTGCAGAATACTCACAATACGTATTTGCCCACCCCCAGCTATTTTCCTTTCAGGGGATGTAGTTTAATATGCATATTTTTTTCATGGGGCGGTTAATGGATAGACCCAACAACTGCATTGTTGACAGCATAGCAGTGAGAATAGCTACAGAAATGTTTGAGAGTCATACAAGAATTTTGCATACAAGTCAAGTTAACTTTAAATTCAAACTGGCACTGGTATCGATCCGACCTTAAAGGGTATGTTAACAGAAAAAAATACGATGTTGTATGACAGCATTTCTTCAAAGGTTTAAATTAAAATCAGCCCCCTAGACATTTTATGTGTGCACGTAATGAAACCGCACTCCCCATGGCAGAAAGAGGAAGTGGTGTTTCATTATAAATATATATTTTGTTCTTCTCTGTACGTCTGAAAATGCTTCTGTGGGCGTTTCTACGGTAATGAGGAAGCCTATGTCTCACGAAAAGAGTATTTTATAAAGGAAGCAGATGTTTCACTAAGTTCTACACTGTCAAATCACTAGTGACCATTGGCAGAATACTAGGTTGAGGCTGCACTGCAACACTGCTTCTCCCACTCAAATGAGTTTAGTGGCACCTGTAGACATTAGATACTGAGGTGTATGTTCTGTGGAGTAGACTTTTCAAGGGAACAAGATGGCTCTTGGATCACCATACCAACATAAACTGGCAGAAAAGCTCATGATACTTAATGAAAGAGGCAAAGGAGTTCTGATCCGTATTTACAATATCAAAAAGGTAAGGTCCTTGTCAGATATCCATGCATTTGTTCAGTAAATGTACCTAAACTGTGCACGCATATACTGTATGTTGGTCTGTGTTTATGGGTATCTTGCAGTCTGTATCATAATAAATGTGCCATTCTGTCTACACATTTACGCACACATATTAGTCTTGGGCCTTGCCTTATGTGGCCCCAGTAAAAGTTGGTCTGAAGACCGTAGAAATGTAAGTCATGCCATTAAAGAGGTATAGGGTACAGCAGGGATCGCCTTGCCAGAATAGTTTTTGAATATCTCAAACACTCTTCAGATTCCTGCTTTACATAAGTTTAACTACTAGCATAACTTTTGAAAATAATGAAATGCTAAAAAATGGTGCATATCCTCCAACAGTATTAATGTTGTTCCCCATTTATCGCCAATCTTATTTGCTGATCTTTTTATGTTAAGCCAGACCTCCATATCAGATTAGATTAATTATGCTGATGGCCCTTATGTCCTCCTGCCTATGTAGTACATATTTATTATGTAAATACAAGATACATATACACACAAATGTGTTGGGGAAGTTAGATGTAATCTTGTATCTTTGTTTGGTTTAAAAAGTATCACTTTTCATACTTTTTAAAGTGTTGCAGATGGCATCACAGATAGCTTGATGAGGTAGGGCGTCCTGTCACAACCGATTGGATGAGTTTGAATTACTGCACTTGTGTAGATAATGTAGTTCTGTAATTAAATGTTAAATAATATGCATTTTCATCTTATCTACAATTTATACCTCCCATATACTGGTGTACAAACATTTGCTTCTGGTTACCAAAAAACTTAAATTTAAATTTAAGGAATTCAAGGCACATAAAGACCAGGCAGTCGGCCCGTCTTTCATGATGTAAGACTCGGGTCTTAATCCTTGGTCTCATCTTAATCCTGTTTAGCTTTATGCCTATACCAGGGACTTCACAATACATGTCATGCGTTTGAAAGCAGTACAGAAATGTTTATAGCTGTAAATAAACCAATCTGTTTTATGGTATGGAAAAGAAAGAAGACAATGTTGCTTAGCAAGATATTTCAGTTCCTCAATAATATAATGATTCTGTTATACAGTGATCACACTGGTTTGTTTTAAGTTCCTCTATGTCCATGAAGCTGAACATTAGCTATTAGTATCTTTGGTGTTTCTTTCACAAAAGATGGGTGTCTCCTTGTTGCAAAAAACAAACTTCCTGTCAGTTGATTTCTCATTTTGTTTAAGAGGAAGCTCTGAGTCCTGTTTGGTTACGATTAGAGAACACTTGTTAGAGTTATCTGCAAACTGGAAGGGATACAGTTATGTGTGTAGGCTTAAAGGAGAACTGTTTCTCTCAGAGCCTTTAGTAAACGTAAATCATCTGTAGCTTATACTTTTTGTATGTCAAGCAGAGTTATTGCTGAGATTGAGATAGTTTGTTTAAAATGAACTTTTTCATAGTTATCGCTAAATGAGTGGCAGCATGTGGCAGAGCTAGAATTATCTGATCAATTTCCAGTCCTGAGGTTGCCACCTCTCCTCATCCAAATTGATATACTGGTTTAATGCCCTACTCACTGGCCTCCACAGAGACAGAGAATTCATCTCCAGATACAACCTTACAAATTAACCCCTTAATGACAAAGGCCGTAAATGTACGGGCTCAAAATGCATTGTTTTCAATGGGTTTAGGGACCGCCCATTGTCCTTAAGGAGGTTAATAATCCTCTCACAAACATTTATTCCTGTTTGTGGGGGGTTGACCCCTTCATAGATCTGGCTTGCGTCAAATGGTTTTATGGCCCCTCTAACCAGGGAGTAAACTAATTTAAGATGTTCTGACCGATCTGTATCTATCTATGAGATCTCTGTTAGTCCGGCTAATTTACTGCTGAGGAAATTCCCCCAATACATCTGTGTTTATTTTACCTTTTTTTAAGGTGTGAATTGTGCTTTTGTATTTAGGAAATTCTGTTTTAGCTTCATTATTGAGGAAGGAACCTAACAACTTAGCTCTAAATTAGGCAATTAATGGTATCATCTTAACTATACTGTCCTCCATGGTATAAACCTTTTGATCATATTCACATGCTTTATCAAGTCAAAGCAGTACTAAACAGATTAATCCAGAAGAGCTCGGACACTAGATGAGGAACAGACTAATAAATACAGGTCATGGTAATCTTAGGTGGCTTTCAATTTATTATGGAAGTGTGAGAAGAATTGTGGTAGCAGGGGAGGGTCACAGATAAATAGCATAGTTAGTGGGTTATTGGGAATGAAAAAAAGCAGTCACTGGACCAGCCTCTCTGTTAACTGTGTAAAGCAGGAATACACAATATGTACATTTGCAAATGTGCGTATAATACAGTGATCTGAGTGTGAAACAGAATGTTACCTAAACTGAACTGAAAGCTGAATTTATAAATGAGCTCAAATGTCAAACGCAACTAAAAATCTTTTTGCAGTTGGCTATCATTTCAGACAGAAAAAACATGTTATCCACAACATTAAAACTCATCATAAATTTCAGACATCCAAAGTCAGACAGTTTAAATTAAGATGATTAGCAATTTCAACCCAATGGTACAAAAGCAAAACCATAATGATTTCCTACGTTTAACTATGCTATTTATCTGTCACCCTCTCCTTTCCTCCAACATTCTTCTCCCACTAAACTAATGAATTTATTAGTGCTCTATTAAATGCCCCCTTAACGCCACTCTGCCTCCTGAAAGGCCTTATACCTCCCTATATGCCACTCTGCCCCATAATATGCCTTTTAACCCCCTAAATGCCAGAGTGGCATATAGGGATATAAGGCATTCCAGAAATGCCCTATGCCCCCATTTAACACACACACTTACTTACTTACCGGTGCTTCCAATTTCCTGCTGTATTGCCGGGGCAGCAGGTTGACACCTCCTTCCGCAGCAGCCGGAAGGAGGTGGAGTTGGCAGCGGGAGTTTGTCTGCGTCCGTCGTGCAGACCTTCCCCGGCTGTCAGAGATCAGAGTTCCCCGCAACCCCTGCTGCTAGCCACACCTCCTTCTGGCTGCAGCGGACGTTGTCTA
>VKOC01000002.1:41484805-41525291 GCA_009364415.1 Spea multiplicata | reverse complement strand
ATATTGCAAACTCATGACAGCTAGAACATTTTTTTTCTAAATATCTAAATATAACTAAATGTAACTGATGGCTTGTCAGGGATTGTGGGAATTTTATTAAAATATGACAGTGCCTTTACACAATTTATTGTATTTGTGGCCAGACTGAGTCATATTTTCCAATACATCTTGCCCGAGGGCTCTCTTGAAGTCACCCTGTGCCATCTATTTTGTTAGGAACCAATCAGAACTTTTTATTCTCCTACCGCATGGTTCCTCAGATTGAGTAGATTTTTTACAAATAAAAAAGCATGTTGGGCTTTGTTTGTCCATCTTAAAGTCCTATTTTGCGCCCAGGGAGATGAGGAGATAAGTCCTTTTTTAAATGTTTATTTTCCTCCTGTTTCATTCTTTACTTTGTAAACTCTCGAATCAGACTATGTATTTGTTCCTTCTGTTTGTATCTATGTCCATGTGTTTTCTGTTACTATTGGTCTACCTTTCTCTCTAACTCTCGGTTTTTAAAAAAATTTCTCTCTCTCTTTTTGTGCTCTCCTCACCATCTATCCCCTTGCCCTATTGCGTTAACACCTGCTCTTCTACCAGATTTATATTCGAGAGGTGTACCCAGATTTACAGGCAAAAGCAATTTAAATGCAAATACCTCAAGAGGGCCGAGGCTACTAATGAGAGTGGACAGCACTTACACTGTAGCAGGGTATACATGTTAGGAGCTAATAAGTTAGGCCCTGCAGCCATGCTTAGGAGGTTTGGGAGAGGCAGAAATGCCCTTAATCTTGCCTGCCAGGGTGTTTACAAATAGTGTGGGAAAAGAGGCCGCCAATATAGTCTGATATTAAAGTCAGAAGCTGATACATAGTTTGCCAAATAGCTATTACAACACGAAGTGGATTAACAATTGCTGATCAGATACAACTTAATGGAAAATATTCACTTGGTTACTGCCTAAGGGGAAAGCAGTGCATTGCCCAGGATAAGTGCAATTTGCTTTGCCAGCAGCAGAAGAGCTTTTAACGCAATTACACACAAATTCTACTGATCTGGTGATCTAATGCCATGTGTTTTATGCATTTTAACCTTTGCTAGAATTCTATGCATTTTATACATGTATATTTGTCTTTCCATCAGTCATTAAGGCACAGGTCTCTTTTATACACTGCTTTTACACACATCTGCCACAAAACACATATACACTGCCCTTACACACACACACCTGCCTATATACTGTACACACATTTACACTGCCCACACACACACCTGCCTATATACACACACATTTACACACTGCCCATAGACATGCCTGTCCATATGCCGCTGATAGACAGACACACAGAGCAAGACCACACTGCAGACCTGCATGCATACTGACAGACTCTGAGGCCTGGCACAGGGAGGTACACTTGCATACAAAAATATGAATCGGGGAAATGATTGAGTATATAGATGGAGGGTGATGGATTTGATGCAAAATGATTTTGGGGAGGAATATGATGATGGGAGATATGAATATGGTGGTTTCGGGGGTATGACTTGTGAATAATAATAATATGAATTATGTGTGATGATGGTCAGGTACCGCTCTACACTTACATATACATAGATATACACACATCCATACAACACCTTATACATATACACACAAATGGCCATTTCAACACCATTTACTTGCACATACAAACACACACAGCCATTCCTTCATACACATGTTTACATGCACACGTACGCACCCTCTCTAAACACTATACACTATAATGCATATATACATTTTATTTATTATTAAAATTTTAGATCTTGTTAGGATATTTACTAAAAAAGTATTAGACATTTCTGTTTATCTGTAAGTTTCTCATTTGTTCTATACCTATAATACAAAGCTTCTGACGGTGCACATCAAAGTCCCCTCGTTCATATCAGGCATGTAGTAAAATGTCTCTTCAAAACTTGTGTTTTCCTGTCTGTGTCCTTCAGCTTGTAAGCAATTGGATCAGTACTGCAACTTAGACAAATACACTTAAAGGCTTGGTGCCAAAATACAGTCTTCTTGGCTGGCACCATTGAAAACATCATGTATCAAACCTTAAGGAATTCTCTCAAGTAGACTTCCACTCCATCCTGTGAGGTTACATCATGAATAATACATACTCAAATTGAGTGATAATAACATTTAGGTCATTCATCTACATATTTCCATTCAATACTACAGTATTATCTTGCTGTCAGAGGAATGGATGTGTCAATAACTGCCATTGATCCCCATGCTATAAAACCTATGGCTCACTGATATGTTGATCAGTGAGCCATAGAGAAAGTTGTGATGGTAATTGAGACATACATTTGGAGATTATGTGATTTCTGAGTAAAGACTGATCATGCCCCTTTATATCTATGCATATTTCAACCATTTCTGTAACCTAGAAAACCATCCCATTGGCAATATATTCGACAACTGGAATTTATTTTAGTAATTTGTGTTACATTATTATCCCTATTAATTAGATGACAACCCCACCTGCTTGTCTTCTATAAACCATCTGCAGTGTTTATAAAGGTATTTTAAAGGTATGGATATTTCAACAAAGCAAGCAAGCAAAAAACTGAAACTTATCCCTAGGTATAGCAAACCTTGACAACCACCGATACCGTTATACTGAATGTGCCAATTGGATTAATTTCTTTTGCCATTTTTCATGCCTGCAATATCTTTGGTAATCCCACTGCTGTGGCTGGTCTTGAATGGATCTCCCAAAGCTGGTGTATTGATTTTTTAAGATAGAAATAAATATTTGTTTTAGGAGAGGGTAACAATTCAGGTATATCTGCATTTCCTGATTCTGTAGAAGGCAACCTGCAGTCACCACATAAACAAAATATTTCATAATTACTTGAATACTTCCTCATTATTTGAAATTAAATATTTTATTGAAGAGCAGTTTAACATCTGAATTCAATGTGAGGAGCTGATTTAGTGAAGCTTGAGTTGATACTTGAGACTTGAAAGGAATCTGAGTGACACATCTCAGTGCAATTTATAAGCATTTAATGGCATCTACTCACTGAGATCTTTAAATTGAATTTGATTGAGCTGGAATCTTGAATTGAACTAGGGTTGGAGTATTCTGGAATTTCACAGGTACAAAATGGCAAAAAACAGCCTAGCTTTCTCTTAGTAACTGGCCTCCTCCACAACGTGGCAAAGAGAAATATCACACACACTTTAAAGAAACATAGTTTGCCTTGTCATTCAGGATTATCAGAGGAGAATTCTGGCGATGTCGCCCTGTAATAAAACAGCCCTTGACACATTTGGCAGACATGGTGGATTTATCTAGAATTGCAAGTAAAACATATATAAAAGCTTCAGGTGGTGATCCAGAACCTTTAAATAAAAGCATGCCCATTGGCTCAGGAATGAGCTGCATTAAGTTGCTGAGAATTTAGAAATTTGAATTTAAATTGACCCTAACTCAACTTTACTAAATCTTTGGTTGGTCCTTTCCAAACAAGAATGTTTGTAAAGGAAGAAATCAAAAGTTCAGTATAATAATCACGGTAGGATTTTGTGTCTAGTCGTGAGAAGGTTAAAAAAAAAAAAATAATAATTTTCAAAAATTAATCGGATATATGGAAATACTCTGACATTTTTCTGTGTATCCAAGATGCTGCTAGGAGACGGCAGTAAAAACGTACTGTACAGACGATGGAGAAAAAAAATGCACATTTCATAAAAAGCAAAGTATTATATACTATAATTAGGAAAGCAAATATAATAATTCACAGAACACTCATGCATATTGGATCATTCAGTTCTTGAAACCTTAGGCTATATATTTAGGGAATAATTTTATTGCATTAAGGGCTAAAAACACTTTGTGGATTACAGAGGTCGCTATACCACACCTTTAAAGCACATGACATTCAAGGACCAAACGTTCCAGAAGGTATATACACTAATGCTAATGACTGCATACACAGTATCAACTCAACTGGACTCTCCCTTTACAACATCAATTGAAGCTCATAAATTCTTATCTTCATCCTGTGGAAATGGACCATTCATGAAAGGGAAATACAATATGACAGAGAAGGGTAAAATAATGAACCACAACAAGTCATAATGGATTGAAAAGTGACCACTGCATAGCCATGGCCAGTATTACTACACTATCTTTACAGGAAGCATCTTTTAGTTGCCAGAGTGGTGGACAATGATTTTCACCGTCTACCACCCTATATATCTTTGTGAAGCCCTGCCTCCTCAGTACTCTGGGTCAGTTAGGGGAGAGAGGTGTTTGACCATGGGTGCCTCCAGCAAACTCCTTCCCACTGCCCACCAACTAAAGACTAACTTTGGATATCTCTGCCCCTGCGCTCAGCTAGTCCTTCTGAGTGTTCTACAATGGCACCCCAGCACCAAGGGTGACCAGAATCAGTCTTGCCCCGCTTACCCGGGCTACTTAAAGATGAGAGGGAATGGAAAATGTATTTTCAATGCTTGCTATTTTGTTTAATTTAACTTAATAAGGGAGTGGGGATCTCCAGGTCCAGTTTATAATTAGACTGGTAGAGCCATAGGAACAGTGTACTAATTTACTTTACTTTACTTCTTTACACACCTAAGTGTTTTCACAAAACAGACCTTTTAATCCTGCAAGAATACTGAAAAGAAAGCCAATTCAGCTCTTTGACCAAGAACTGCCTGTAGGGTGATTATGCTTACAGCAAACATCATTTAAAATAATAATATATTATTCATGTTGCATTAAAAAAAAAACAAAAAAAACAACAATATTTAAAAATAAAAAATGGTTGTCATGGAGGTACATTTTTTACATTAGTGAATGTAAAAGACAAGGGTCCTGGGCAGCCCCTGTTCATTTTAATATTATCCCCTATCCCCTTGCACCACCTCTGCCGATTCTGGCACTCAAAAGCTGCCAACAATCCCCGAAAACTCAGGACTTTTGGATGCTATGAGTGTCTCACTCATAGGCATGGTGAGATTAGTGTTTAGAAAAATGTCCAACAGCACAGTTATATTTGTGAGGGAAGTAAATAAATTATGACAGTTGGGGGTAAAGTAATAATTCTTAAGATTTCATACTGTATATTATTACACCATGTCTGCCAAGCCATAACTCTTTACTTGCATGTCACACACCATTACAAGTTGAGAATGTTTACTCATGTTCATTAAATATAACTAAATTAAATATTTTTTATTAGAGTGGCTAGATTTGTTGATGAAAGTCAATTAGACTGTTAATTCCATGAGGATTTTTTTCTTCTGCTGTGCACTGTCTGTGACAGAGGTAATGAAGTTTGGGTCTCTCTGTGAGATGTTCTACTTTATCACAGTGGGGATGAAAATGACCCGAGCTGTCTGAATCAATAAACATGTTTACCAAACTGTGCTTCATTTGTCTATCTGCATAGACCTATAATAATTCCTATTACTTAACTGAGGAATAAATGTGGTCTGTAGGGAAATACAGCGAGTTCTCATCAACTCACAGCATGACTTATGTATCAAGGCATTGTCACCCGTACCAAAGGTACAAAAGTAAATTGTAAACAGAGCATACACTAAAATGTTTTAAGCAATGTCAAGATATCAGTATACCTGAGAACTTCCACGTATGACTTTAGGAGGAGGCAGGTTTAGGAAAATTGAGAGTGAGACTAGGATGAGGTTGACCAGGCAAGTTCAGGAAAGACTAGGATTAGGCAGAGGTAGACTCTTCTCACCCACACAGAGATCATATCCTGTCTCAGAGGTCTGGCAATCAGCTCTGAATCCAGGAGTGAGCAAAATAGAGAGCATTCAACGTATTATTGTCTTTGTTAAGTATTGTATTATGCCATATTGTAACATTGCTGCAGAATCTGCTGGAGCTATATACAGAAATGTAATATTAAATTCAATGGGCATTACATATAAGATGCGCAGACGTAGCCATGGAATAAGTTGGATGGGCTCATGGTATCCATTGGCAGCCTGATAGCTTTCTAAAAATAAAATAATTGTCTACCACAAATATTTAACCCAACCCAGTAGTTAATCTTATTTTGGACTTTAAATTGAGTGTATTTTCATAATCCCATAACTGCTGAATGAAAAAATCTTAAAAGGTAAAGATCACAACAGAGACCCACCAAATATCACTATTGTAATCACAACCACAATGCTCATTAATCCTATTTAACCCTTTAGTTGACCATACATTTTCTAAGTAAATTTTTGTTTGGCGTTTTTTCAGATTGTGGAAGAGTCTTCGTTTCTCACGATAGATATGCTTGAATCCTGCTTCCCTTATGTACTACTGCGAAACGCGTACCACGAAGTCCACCGTACACGTGGAATCATGACAACAGCCTGATTCCGACTCCCAGTGCTTTTCCTTTACAGAGGTACTGTAATTCTCATTAGAGGACTGGGCATTTTGCTTTTCTGTGTTATATTGTAAGATATCATATACTCGCAATGACATTATATATAAAAAAATGAAAAAAATATGTAAACCCAGTGGAACAGTGGCCATGGAGCTTTAGCCAACACGGCACATCCACACAGATGTTTCAGTTCGGGTCAATGCGAACGTTTCTGCCTTGAGGCAATACTTTACATTCTCTGCAGCACACAAATGGGTGTTTTTGTTTTTCAGAACTCTCCAAAACCAAGACAGACTTGACAGAATTCACATTGAACAATATAGAATAACGTTATGATATTTCTTTCTTCTCTCTGAGTCTCAAAATCTGGATGCTTTTCGTTGCTATCATTTTTAATAGCAAGGTACTCTATGCAGTGTGAACAGAGACACAATTATAACTTCTGAACACAGAGGAATTTGCTGCCAGAAGCCAAAATAAGTCACATATTGCACTGCTTATAAAAGCCCCAAAACTCAGCTGTTTTTTCTATACCTCTGATGCCCAGCATATCGACATATATTTGATTTTTTTAAATTAATTTGTAAACTTTATTTCCGTCATAATCATTTGTGATTTTACCAATACTGTAAACCTTTGAGCAGTTTTTTATTAATATTAACACGTTAAAACGATACCTTCGCAAAATTAAAGTACCGGTAACTGTATCCAAGTTTTGTTCAGTAAAGCTTCACTTGCAGCCATCGGTCTTGTGTGTGTTTTTTTTCCTTCCAACCATAAACTTCTTGTACAGTACAATGCATTATGCTACCTTCATAATGTACCCTGTACCAGAGAGTGCATTCATTGATGGAGAAACTTTCAATTGTTTTTTGTTTACAAAACCCCAAAAATACAAGTAGAAAAATAAAAAACATATTTTACTGTGTTTTGTTTTTGTGTTTGGACAGTTAATATACTTGAAATGTAAAAAATCATCATGTACTGGATGTCTACATACACTTGGTTTTCAATTGTTTTGATATCCAAGCTTCTAATCCCTTGATTGTGCATGGATTACAGTGCATTTTTTCTGCATGAAAATTTGAATTAGAAATAGAGTCTCATTTTCCCTCTTCCCTGTCTTCATGAAATGGTTAGCGTACCAAAGTACTCTAAAGTGCATGTTCTATAGTGCAAGGTAGCTCAACTCAGCAGATAGCTATGAAACGTAACTTGCAAGTTGACCAGTGATTAGGAGCTGTAGTGTCTCTGTAACAATTCATTAAACTTCATATAACAGAAACTTACTGACGCGTTAAAGTAACAGTAGAACATGCAGTATATTAATATCATGCATATATCTTATTATTTAAAATTCCACATGTTACGGTACAATAATTTACAATGTATTCCAGCTTTCTTCATATCCCAAATAGTATATTAAGTATCATTTATACACTAGATTAGCAAAGGTTTATTCTATCAGCTCTTACAGTAAAGCACTGTAAGGTGTCATCGGAAGAATTCACATACAGAACATATAGGAAATCTTGATATAAATGTAAGTGTATGCTCCAAACCGCCAACAATTTACGCAACGCTTCTTACATTACATGCATTCAAAACTAAAATGGTCAAACCAATACATTAGGTAAAGAGGCCATGCAAGCAAGCTTACAATCTAGAATTTTCAATAAAATTATTTTAAATAAAGCAAAACCAATTTAAATACTTAAACAGTATATTGATTGTAGTGCTATTTTTATTGGAAGATGATACATAAAATAATATCCCAATTAATATTGCAAAATATGTAAAAAAAAATATATATATATACAAGGGTGTGGGGTCATTAGGGTGCCTACATCGGCCAAGTTTTTCAGGACACATATAACTTTTACATATTGCTGACCAGCCCAGATAAAATGCTGCCCTGCAGTATGGGGATGTATAGACTCATGGAAGGAGCCAACTAGTCAGGACTTACTGGGCTGGCGGCATTAATACATAAGGGGAGCCGTTGGGGCCATTACATAAATCAATACTAAAGGTAGGGGCAGGATGGGGGCATAAATACTCATAGTACTGGCTGGGGGGCGATACACAAGGGGGCAAAAACACAAAAGGGGGTCAACGACAAAGCAGTGTGGAAAATACTGTTTGTAAAATTATTGTTGTAACTTAGCCTGTTCGGATGTGTGTGTATGGGTGTTGGTGTGGCAGAGCCTGTCGTGGTGTGTGTTTGGGTGTTGGTGTGGCAGAGCCTGTCCTGGTGTGTGTTTGGTTGTTGGTGTGGCAGAGCCTGTCCTGGTGTGTGTTTTTGGGCGTTGGTGTGGCAGAGCCTGTCCTGGTGTGTGTCTGGGTGACGATGTGCATACCTGGGAACTGTCCGGGTTTGACCTAAAGATCTCCGGGTGAAGCACCACTTCTCCGGGTCAACACCCAAATTCTCAGGGTCGCGGGAGCGGGGTCTTGAACACCCTGCTCCCTGTCCATTTCCCCTTTAAATGGGGGTGGTTCCTGTGATCTCAGCGGGAACGCCTCCAACATCAGCGGGAACACCCACCAACATCACAGGACCACCCGCTGGCGTCGGTGGGCAGTCCTGGCTGCGTCCCACAAGGGAAGGCTCCGGGTAGCCAGAGCTAAGAAGTTTTCAGGTATGTCGATGTGGCAGAGCCTGTCCTGGTGTGTGTGTCTAGGTGTTAGTGTGGCAGAGCCTGTCCTGGTGTGTGTGTGTGTTTGGGTCTTGGTGTGGTAGAGCCTGTCCTGGTGTGTGTGTCTAGGTGTCAGTGTGGCAGAGCCTGTCCTGTGTGTGTGTTTGGGTGTCGGTGTGGCAGAGCCTGTCCTGGTGTGTTTTTGGTCATTTGTTTCCTGGCACTTTACTTACTATATGAATAAATTGAACTATTTCATTTTTACTTATTCAGAGGTAAAACACCCTCCTGAATTTCTAGGCACAGAAATCAGTGAGAGGAAAAGTGAAGGTTTTGTGTTATTTACTCTATTTCAATCTGCATTTCATATTAAAAAGGAATAGGGCTAAATTGTGGCTAAATTCGGGTGTCCCGTGTATGATGACTTTTTTTTAGTGTACTGATGTACTCCCAATCCCATCCCAAAAAATTGTACCCTATATCATCTGTCTGGCACTGATGTAATCTTTCTCCAGTGCACATGGATGCAGAGGAGTTAAAATTCTGTCTATTTTATTTATTGCCATAAAAAGGCCACCAAAATACTCAGTACCAGACCCATGATGTTCTGAATCTGGCTCTACCCAAAAGATTCTAAAAAGTGCGTTTTTCATCTCATGGACAAAATGTAAGAAGTAACGTATATATATATATATCATACAATCACTTCATAAACATATACCAAATACATGCATATATAGTTTGAAGAAAATATGCCAATGTAAAAAAAAAATGTCCCCAGATTTCATTTAAAAAATCTGGTCACCTTACCTTAGACGCGTGCAGCCGCTCCGGTTCCCCTCCGGCGCCAAATGAAGCAAAGAGACATGAGCAGATATTTCCAGTGCTCTCCGTATAGATATTACGTGAATACGTCAAAGTATGCATTTAAAACCAAAAAGCTTTCTTAATCTTCTTAGATAACCATACAAGCATAGCAGAGAAAAAAACAGAGACTTTCTTGGGTTTTATTTATGTACGTGTTTATATATTTTTCATTTATTTATTTTCCCATAAAGTATGCTGGAAAAGCTAGGCTCCTTTTTGACATGACAAACAATTTCTAGGCTGAAATGCCAGCATTTAATATTAAACTTTTTCATGTCATTTGGTATATGATGCCCCGTTTTAAAAGGCTGCAAAATAGAACATTAAAAAATAAAAATTCCAAGAGAAATGCTCCAGGTGACAATAATGGAAATTCAAGTTTCTCTCCTGAGATATGATAGGTGATTTTTATTCTTGGCAGTAAAGCATTGTCAGGCATCTTATTGTTCGGGAGGGGCACTGTCACACTGTTTTATTTCTCAGGTTCAATAGCATAAAGGTAGGTTTGTTCATGCACTGCTAAGTTCAAACTTCAGGCAGCTTTACTATAGGGATATCACAGGACTGTATAACCTGTCTTGTTACTGCCAAGTGCCTGTGTTAATGCCGTTGGCAAGTTTAGGATCACATAGGAAGGTGAGTTAAGAATCCTTAAAGTGCAAATGAAAAACAAAAGGCTTGTAACCACAGGCCAGATGGATGTGTTGCATTGTTGCTTTGACTTTCTTATTTATAAACAAATGATATATCTCAAGATCTGTAAAATGCCATTACAGTCAAGGGGGACAAGACCTTAAGTTGTCTTTCAGCATCCAGATCTCCGGGTGAAGCACCGTTTCTCTGGTTCCCGGGTCTGCACCTGAATTCTTCCGGGTGGCGGGAGCGGGGTCTTGACACGCCCTGCTCCTCGCCCATTTGCCCTTCAAATGACATCAGCAGGAACACCTCCGACATCAGCGGGAATTCCCATGGACATAGGCGGGAACTCCTGCCAACGTCAGTAGGAACTCCCACCGCAGTCATTGGGACCGCATATTAACTCATGCGCTCCCTCATTCAGACAATTCATCCACACATTAGCTCATGCTCTCCCTCATTCAGACAACTCATACTCTCCCTCATTCAGACAATACACCCACATATTAACTCAGGCTCTTCCTCATTCAGACAATACATCCACATATTAACTCATGCTCTCCCTCATTCACTCAATGCATCCACACATTAATTCACACTCTTTACTTATTTCAATATTCTTACTACCCTCTCCCTCACTATCTACCCCCTCTCCTCCCTTGTCACTTTCTAACCCCTCTCCCTCCCCTTTCCCTACTACCATCTTCCTCAATATCTTCCCCATTCTCCTTCACTTATCACTTTCTAACCCCTCTCCCTCCCTTATCACTTTCTAACCCCTCTCCATCCCCCTACTTACTATCTACCCTCTCCCCTTTGTAGTTCTCTCACCTTTAGGTCCAGCGACGGGAGCAGGAGGCTTCTGTCTTCCTGCTCTGCTGCGGTGCCCGCTGCTTCACTGCAGAGCGGCGAAATATGACGTCATATTCTGATGCTCAGCATGAAATGCTGGCACCGGGACGGAGGAAGAGGTCTCGTGGATGAGAATGATGGGCACCGAGGGATTGCTAGGCGCCCCTCTCTCTCCTCTGTATAAAAAAAAAAGCCGCTCACTGGCGCCCCCCTTTCAAATGGTGCCTATGGCACGAGCCATAGGTGCCATACCTTAGATTCGCCTCTGCTATATGTAACAGTTTGTAAAGTGCCATAGTGGGTTAATGCATGAACTGAGATAATGCGGATCTAGTTTAACTTATTACTATACCTTAACGAACCCCACTCACAATGTAACACAGAGATATCAAGTGCAGCTGTACCTTCTTTTACTGGTAGGATATAGCAGCATCTTCATTACTAAGGGAAAATAAGTGCCCCCTGTTTTGACTGATTCAGACAAATAAGAGGTTTTCAATTAGGCTTCAGTGGTACTTAACACACTACAAACCACTCAGCCATCCCTGTATCTGCTAACGAATCTGTATAATCTTTCAAAATGAGAATATTACCACTCCCCAAATACATGGCCCTCAGCACATCATATGTCACTATGCCTCAATTATAATAAGCAAGAGGCACCTCATTAGAGCGATTAGCAGAAGCAATAAGATAGAAATCAATAAGACTAACTTATTTATTGTAAATATGCAGATAAAAAAGAAAAATACGCATGCAGGTTTCTCATAATCACACATCTATGAAAAATGATACAGCACTTAAAGAAAATAAAACAGAAACATTGAATGTAAACCATGCTAAAGGAAAGGATTGTTAAACATCTGGAAATAGTATGTATGATCAGAAAACACCATGGGTGTTATTTCTTGGACTGGTTAACTAAAATAATAGACCAAGGAGGAGCGGTAGATACGGCCTAGATTTCAGTAAGGCATTCAAAACTGTATCTCATAGACTTATAAATATATTACAGTGCTTAGATGTTAAAATAGTTGCACAGATAAGGCAATTAATTAATAAGTTAAGTAGCTGGAGACAGAAGGTTGTAGTTAATGATAAATATTCAGACAAAGGACTTGTTACTATTGGGTTACCCTCAAATGGGTAGACTAGATGGGCCAAATGGTTCTTATCTGCCATTCGGTTCTATGTTTATTAGTAGTTTAATTTAGTTATGGTGGGACAGACCATTTTCATTTAAAGTAGTCACATGCTGCATACACCAAAATATACCAGTATCCAAGTATTGATAATGTTTGGCTCACCATAGTCTTGCAATGGTTTGGTATGTTATTTTGGGAAAAAACCTGGTAAAATAAATAGGATAACCTGAGTTTGGTTCCAGTATGCAAACACAATACAATATTATACATATTAATCGTAGGTTATGTGAATGACTTCAGGTGTTACAAATCTAATAAGAGCATTACTTACACATAATCCGGATTAGTTTCCCAGTGTGCACATAACAGGTAACAAAGAAAGATTATCTTGTCACAAATTAAGTATTTTTAATAATATAAAAACAACACTAGATGAAAGGGCCATCTAAATTTCACTCATTTTCACAATGCTATCTTTTGGCAGGTGGCCCTCACTTATTCACCATTGGCTGTATTCATCCAACATTTACAGAGCACATATAAATTAGCACATTAGTCTCTTTGAAGGAATAGATGCATTATTTATACCAAGTTGTGCCGAATTATATGTAAACATAGCTGCACAAAATATGAGCATGGTCCTATAAATCCAGATCCCTATTTGACAAGGTGTGTTTGCCTTTGGATAAATGTGATTATGTAGAGGCCTAAATAGCATCAAAATTACTGAAGATTGAAAATATCAGATGGTTTAGATTTTAAAAGATATGTATAAACTGCTGTTGGAGGGAGGCAGTTATGTATTAGGACACATGCTGTATATAGAGAAGGGAAGTCCAGGATTTGTGTCCAATGTCAATGTCCTACTTACCATGATAGTGGGTGACCATGCACCTGCTGCTCAAAGATCCTTACTGCCACGTGACCTGCAGGAATTGTGTTGCATGCATCACGCACATGCAAGCAGACAAGACCTTTAAATGAAGAGGAGGCTAGACATAACTTTTTAAGCAGCTGGCAATTTCAAGGTACTCAGTTGACTGATGATCCTGCTACAACTTGACATACGATACCTGACCTTGTCCTGTACCTGTTCCGGCCCTTGTCCAGTACCTTGTTCTTCTACCACTCCATACCTTATGCAGTACCCTTGGCTTGAGTCTCCAGTACCACTTCAGACTTGTATGTTGGGCCATGCTTGTTGCCAGCCCTGGGGCTTTGGATTTGCCTTATGCTTTGACCTTGGCCTGATTCTGACCTTTTTAATTCTGTCCTCTCCTGCCATCTGCCAGTACTCAGACTCCTGACAGTACTCAATCTTTTGCCATCTGCTAGAGACCAGTCTCCTGCCAAGCCTGCTAAGAGACTCTGCTATGCCCCCTGACATAAGTCAGTCATATTATGATACTACTTATCCAGGGACTCCTGCTTACAATTTCCTTTCCCATCCACTACAAGTTGCACTCCCTGCTATACTGGGTCAAGACATGGCCAATTCACATCGGAGAAAGTTCAGGTTTAGTCGTGGCTTGAAAGAAACATCACAACTATTTTGCCGGGTAAATGGTAAAGGAGCGTAAGCTGAAGCTGAGACAAAACCAATGCTACCTTAAACACTCCTTCCCCTTGGTCTCCCCCAGGATTCATAAGGAACTGTGTCTTTAGGAGGATTACTTGGCACTACAAGTGAGCAGGCAGAACAAGCTGATCTGGGATCTGTGTTTCACTTTGCTCACACTGCTGTTGTCAGTGGAATAAATCTCTCTTCCTTACCCCCTTGTGTATTCCTGCTTTGCATTAGCAATTACGGCAAAAGTATTAGACCACAATTCTTCTTCACCTTAAGATATAGAATACTTGGAAATAAGAACATATTACCAGTACTCAAATGCATACAAAAATCTAATCCATTTAGCAAGAAAACAAACAAAACACAGCTTGCCTTCCAAATCAAGTGAATATGAACAATAAGAAAGGGTATAAGGAAACAACAATGTTACTTAACAAATCATAAAATTGGTACTGCCTCCCAGAGGAAAATAATTTGCCCCAATGCCCAATACTCCCGAAGAGTAATACAACTGAAAGACAACTCCCCAGGTGAGACAATGTCTCCCCACCTGCACCAGCAGTACTTCAACAATCCAAAAGAGTCAAATGTAACCTACGTTCTCAAATCAACAGAATAAAATATTATGATTTCATGTACTGCATGAAACTTGTGCAGGGTGCATCTTTCAGTAAGTGTCTGGTTATTTTATTACACCAGTTCTAGAATGATGTTTCATTTTGTGGACCCTTGGGTGAACAATAACATGAATCTAAAGGGAAGGAAAAACAAACACACAATAGTAGAGGCAGTAATTCAACTAATAGTTAAATAACATTAGCAATTTAGCCCTGCTATAACCATAACTAGTAGTAAAATGATGAAATGGTATAAAGACAGCATAGTAAGAGTTGGAACCACAAAGCAATTCTAGATGGTAATAGCAAGAAGGATCGTGTTTGTCTTCAGATGCACAAAGACATTAGGTATAATAGCAACAATGAGATAGGGTATCGCTTCTGGCAAAGTGCAGCTGATACAATTCTACTGAATGGACATGAAACAGAATATTTGTTTTGCCCTTGTGCGTAATCTGCAGAGTGAAAGGGACTGAAAAGGAGGGCTGGAAACTTTTCATCAGTATTTTTTGTTTGGAAGTTAGGACATTTAGAGGAAACTTTTAATCATTACAAAGTGCTTGTGACTACAATCAAGCTGCTGCAAAATTACTGTATGGAAACCAAGCCATTCTCTGTGATCTTTCATCACTCAGCTTGAAGGTGACCGTCTTCTTCAGCAACTGGGCAGCTCCTCATTTCTTGCTAAACATAGGAGATTTGTATTACAAGTAATTGGGTGTAATTACATTGACACTGCGGAAGAGAGACAGGTGGTAAAAAGCTGAGAGGACGATAATAAGTCAAGAGATGGTAAAAGAGGAAAACAGGGAAATAATGTGGCGGAACAAAGTAAATACAAGGATGAAACAAGGTGACACAAGACGTGACTTGTAGGGATTAGTTAGGGAAAATTGAACTTAAACTATGATGAGAACCTAAAACTAGAAACATACAGGTAATATCAACATTAAATGTGACGCTTTTTGCTATGGATAAGGTTTATGGAAACCAACACACATTGATGGCAGGAGCCAAGGCAGGTTTTTGAGAGTGTAGGCCCTGCTTCTTGAGCCACATGCAGGTTCAGCAATACTAAAGAAGCAACTTATTAATAAAAAAGACAAGATGAGTATAAGTTGCTTGACTGGAACAATCAAATGATTCAAGTTCAGCTCTATTGACTTTAATAGTCCAATATAAACATTTCAATGCAAATGACACAGGCAATATGATAAAGAGTATATAAGCTTTGGCTATAATTTGCCTTTCCTCTTGTCTAAACCTTTCTAAAAGCATATATTGCACACTTGCCAACCATTCCAGTTTTTAAACAGTAAATACTCATATAATTAGTTATATATTGTTATATATACTATTATTTTATTATTCGCAATGTACTGTGTCCACTTATGGAACCTATAATATTATCCCCATTTATTATCGGCCTATGCTAGCATACGTCACTGACCCTAGATCTGACATAGGTCAGCACCCCATCTATTCCCATTACTTAGTTCACATTTGCATATCAGTAGTCAGTATGTCCTCCCTCAGCCTCCCACACCCCCTTGGTATGTAAATTAATAGTATAGATATATATAAAATATAGGACCATTCTCAAACAAGTTAGCGTCAAATTCCATGTCTTCAAATATTTCTTTGGGGATGTCCAAGCAATCTGTTGCCACCTCTTTCTTGAAGCATGACAGTGTCAACAGTATCTTCCAGAACTGAACCAAAATGTTCTGCCAAAATCAAATCAGATGAAGCTCCAGGCCGTTCATAGTTTGAAAATGGTACATTTGACTTATCACATCTTGTGTTTAAGTTTTCCTGAAACAAGGTTCCTTGTTGTTAGGCAAACACACTTCATTTGGATTGAGTGTGTTTCTCAGAAACAGAAAAATGGGAAATAATCCCTCTAAAATATTGTCCATCCCAAGATTCTGCTTGTTACTTAATGATCCATATTAGCCTTTTTGGGGTAAAACACATAAATATGCTGAAGCAGTCTGTTTTTGACACTTCTTGGAATTACATTCAATACACATAAATCCATTCTTTCAGTGCATATAATGGAGTTTGCTGTACTGGTAATCTTCAAGGATATAGATTCCTAGCAAATTGTTATTTTCCACTCTACATACTCACCAGCTATCAATCCAAATCCCATGTAATCCATGTACACAATTAGTAGGCATATTTTATAAATTCAGCAAAACCAACAGTTCAAAGTAAACCTCTACTCGTCCAATGAGATCAAAGTAATTGAGAAAATAAGTTCAAGTCAGTTACATAACCATTTAGTCACATTAATTTAGTTTTGTGTAACCAAAATGTATTTATTAAACCAGTAATTATGCACAGATATTTATTAACCCATTCGTGACACAGGACATATTATTATCGCCTCTAAAACATTCTGTAGTTGGCAGAGGACGTATTAAGTCTACCAGTGGGGATGTTTTCCCACCAGTACACCAGAGATCAGGCTGTCATTAGACAGCATGAAGTCTCCCCTGTCGTCAAAGGACAGCATTGCTAGCTTCTCGCAGACTTATCCAGTGTAACAACGTTCTGTGTGAGCACCAATTACATGGAAATAACGGAGATGGGCAATCTCTGGTGCTTCTCCTTCATGTATACAAAATTGTTAATATTTTTCAAACTAGTGAAAAAAAAAAATATAAAAATAATAAACGGACTCCGGTGATGCCCCCATTACATCATAATGTATCCAAGAGTAAAAAAAATCATAAAAAATTGTATTTATTTGCCAATATACATAAAAATCTCTTTCTTGCCCCCCCAATCCAATTATTCTACTCAGAGGATGTTGTCGAACTTCAAGGTGTTTTTTTTAATCAGTGGGACCTAACTTGTGGAATTAATTTGCCAAACATTTTTCTATTTTTTTTTTTTTACTGATGTTATACAGTTAATTTACACTAAAGGACTGTACACGTGTATAAAAGAGAACGCCTTATCTCTCAAAACAATATATCATTTGCATCAGTACTCTAAACACGGAAAAGGGGAATCATCTGTGAACAAAGATATGCTAAAAACAGCAAAAAAACGTTATGTAGGGCAGGGGTATAAACTTTTTTTAAAATAATATACTTGCAAGCAATGAAAGCGTTACAATTTAAAACATATTGTAGTATCATATTCAATTGAAATAACCACATCAAGGTTACTTACTTGAACTGCTTGGCACAAATATGTCAATTTAAGTGTGTTGCAGAGGTCCATGTAAAAAAAATGCCGTTTTCAGTTTTCACCAATTATGGATATTTACTTGTCTAGGCTTCATCCCAGAAATGTATGTGTATGCACTTGAAATATTTTATGCTCAATAATATTCGCTATTTGCCTACCTGCCTATGCAGGTTTGTGAAACTCAATAGTTTACTTTTTAAATACAGGATAAATTGTTGCAACCCTTCCAATTCTATAGGTCCTACCTTAAAATAGTGTATAGCATTGCATGAGTGGGTGGATTAGCTATATAGAGAGATGGACATATCAACGCCTTTGAGGGCTCCGGCTACCTGTGGGACGCTGAAGTTGGGGGTGGTCCCACTGATGGTACGGACTGACCCACTGATGTCACGGGAAACACCCCCATTTAAACGGGAATGGGTTGAAAGTGGGGTGTGTCAAGCTCCTGCGGCCCGGAGGATTTGGATGTTGACCCAGAGATCCAGAGAAGCAGTGCTTCTCCCCCAGGGCTCTCTGGGTCAAACCGGGAGAGTTTCCAGGTATGCAGAGTTAACTATCTAAAAAACAAATATGTCTGTCTTAGGGCTGAACCTGGTATGGAAGTAAGATAAATTCACGTAATATAGGGTTTATTGAGACGTCTGTGCTAAGGAAATAATGTTGTCTTTATGGATATGCTGTGAATATGAATCTTTTTAGATGCTTTGTGAAAGCTGTGTTAGGGTGACAGCCTGCAATTATTGCTGAATGTGTCGGTTCTGAAGGAGAAAAAAAGAGATTAAATTGCACCAATTTAGAAGATTTTGCAGAATATGTCAGTTTCTTTTATTATAGATTTTGAAAGCAGAACTTTAAGTAACCCTAGGATGGTTTATGCATAAGTTAAGATTGCTGTTACAATGTCTAAAAAACCGACAGAGATACTTTACTCTCTCTATAGTTATAAACCAATCACCTATGCTGTGTATACTCTAAGAGGCAAACAAAGCCAAGCAGACAGATCTGATCTTAGAGAAGATATAGACGTTTACATTAACATATATAACTTTTTTATATTTTCCTAAGCTCGACACTCAAATAAATGTCTGTAAATATGAAACCATCACATGTCGTGTTCAAGCTTTTAAATGTTTTTCAAAATATATCACGATTTTCCCACTTATTTAATTTTTACTAGACATGTGCAAATGAGCAAAAAACTATTCAAATTTTTCTGTTTCGTTTTTGGTCCATTCGTTTTCTGGGCAAGGAATTATGCTCACTGCCTGTTCATTTCCGCCGAAAATTTGGGGGCATTTTTAAATTAGGAACAAAATTCATTGCTCGGTGCCCACATTCACTCTTATTCATGTTTACTGTCTTCCTTACGCTCTCTAAATGTTTCCCTACCTTCTCTGTCGACCATTTCCCCTTCTGCTTCAACATCTTATTCTTCTTCATCCTCTATCTGCAATCTTCTATGTTTGTCCACATCTCCACGGACATAACCTGGAGGGAACTTCCGCCAAAATGGCGGTGCTTCCAGTGACAGCCCTCTTCCTAAATCTCCAATCGGATTGGAGGATCGGGGAGAGAAGCACTGCCATATTGCCCTAAGTTCTCTGTGGAGATGTAGCCCAAGATACAACATAAAGATAGAAGATGCGGTTGGCAGAGAAGGTAGGGTAACAATTAGAGAGAATGAGAGAGAACAAGAATGAGAAAGTGAGAGTGAATGTGGGCCCACATGTCGAACAATAATTCTGAGCTTTTGCTTAGTTTTTGTCCGATTCGTGGAGTCTTGCCTCATTTTCATGGCTTTGTGCGAATTGCCAAATTTACCAAAATTCCATACATTTCATACAAATCCTAATACACAAGTCTAGTTTTACATTTAATATTATGTGCCAGGATTCACAGTTATTTATTTCTGTGAGCCACACTTTTTAAGATACTGACATACCTGCTAAACTATATCTTATTCACAGCTATGAAGCTGTATTCCATTTTTTTACTTTTGCTCTAGCACTATATTTAAACTGGAAAGTGTCCCAGTCTAGGATAATTTATTCTCCCTACTTTAAGTTCAGGAAAAATCTTGTCTGGCATGTCCCTGAGCCAAAACTGATTTGGTATCTACAGAACAGTGGCATACTTGGCTTTTAAAGCTCCACCGCATTAAAACAAAATAAATACTATGTAAATGAGCACAAGTCTAAACTGGGGACTTATATCAATACCTGTAACTATGAGCATCACAAGGAAGTCCTGGGAGCCACTCCATCGAGTTACTTCACCTATAGTGGCTTCACTGTCCTCTTTTTCACTATAGGACACCTAATGTGCCAAGGGATCCATCAGATGTAAATCAAGCCTTGGAGTTATCTCTTTAACTTCATTTTCCCTAAAAAAAAAAATCTTCGCACGGTGAAATATCAAACCCTATAGATACCACCTCTATTTCATAGTGATATCATATCACTGGCACAATTAATCTACCCAACTTCTAAATGCTGAATCCAGCCCAGATGAAATGGTAACTTGTGTCATTTTATAGTCTCATCACATGAAGCTTATAAAATGTTGGTATATTATATCAGGCTAAGCTCAAGGTTTTGTAAAAAAGCTATGAAAGCCATTTCAAGAACAAATGTCAAAACAATAATTTATACTATCTAATCTAATAATAAGACATATCACACCATCCTTCTAGTAAAGAAACTTTTTTTTTTTTTTTTAATATAAGTTTTGAAAAAATCATGCTGGAAATCAGATATTACCACAGCAAGGAAACGAGACTAGGACAGCGTCCAGGATGTGGGCAAAGCCAGACTCCCCACGTCTGGAGATTAAAATGCTGCAGCAGAGAAAGCAGGACTATATATAATGAGATGCACACCACAATGTGAACAAAAAGCTTCATTTGAAACCATTAAAGATAATCAGTAATTGTTGGGCGTATATGTAAACAAACATTTTGGCTCAACACTCTTGTCAATTCCAAAAAGGAACTGTGGACACTCCAGACTGCTCCAAAGGCTGAGGCTAAAGAAATTCCAAGGCAAGGATTATACCACCTAAATGCACATCTTGGGGCTAACTGAAGAAACCCATATTACATAGTGCTGCCAAAGAAATCTTTAAGGCGAGGATTATAACGCCCAAGCGCATACTTTGGGGCTAACTGAAGAAGCCCCCACCAAATGTGAGTAGCCCCTTGCGGCCTTCATTTTACTAAAAATAAGCTTTAAGAGACATATTGCACTATTGTGTTTCTCTTTCTTTCATATATTCACATCCGTGAGAGCAAAGCCACTAACCCCCTTATGAACTACTCTACCTGTCCAAGCCAAGAAGAGGAAACCTTGGCAAGTGGTTCTGCTGCTACATCTACAATAACTTTGTTTTAAAAAGGACTTTTTTAAAATGTATTTGTTGTTTTTTTTTAAAAATTAGCTTTTAGCGCTTTTATCCTTTAAATTTATATTTAAATGAATAGAAGCTTTTACGGTAATCTTACATTTGTAAAGGTCATGATGTGCTCTTTGAATAAAATAGCACACTGTATTTATATGTATCATTACTATCCCATCCTTGGTAATATTCCATATATCTTCCTGGCACTCATACAGTGTATTGAGAAAGTGTCCTAGTAAGAAGAATGTAGAAAGGAAAATACATTTCTCTAGTATATATCCATAATAGAAATTAGCAATATAAAATTATACCGTTGTGTATATAACAGGGAAATGCAAATTAACATTAGTATTTATGCACAGTTGCTTGTTGATTCCAAGCACCAACATGTAATTTGGAAGCCATTGCGTTCACAGTCTGTTTACTAGCTGTACCAAACTCCTCAACCCCCCGTGTGAGGTTTTCTTGCCGCAGGTAAACTTTTATCCACAGAATCATTATTAATGTATGTCAGTGTGATTGCATTTTCCTCAGCGGGTAAAATGCAGAAGTGATAAACCGTGGTCCATAATTCGTTGTAACACACTCAGTAATTCCGCAGCGTCTGCGTGGTGCTTTGCAAGTTTGCAGTATTACAGATATATCAACCAAAGAGAAACCAGAGCGTTAGATCACTGTAATGAGGTTGTCCTGACAATTTGAACAGGGTGGGCTAATGCCAAGTTTTCCGTCTCGCTGAATTGGGAGTTGGGATTTAAGCTTTTAAGAGATTCCAGTTACACTGATGTTGATTGCAGGTGCAACAATCCTGTATGGCATGTTCTAAACAAAAATCAAATCTGACATTTTGGAATACGGCATCTGTTCCTAAGTGATTTGCTGGAACTTTCATATCTGTGCGTGGCTTTTTAAGCATGATTCTCCTATGACCTTTGAAGAGAATTCTGTTTTGCAGTGTTAGAGAATTTTTTTCTGATACAGATAAGTGCCCTGGCTCAGCCATCCAGCAAATGCGTTTTTTTTTTCTTTTCATAAAGCCGCATCTTAGTGCGTCCTTTCTTGGGGCATCAGAGCGACATCTTGCACATTTCTAATTTAATCTGCTGAAAAATTTCTTTGACTTGAATACAAAATATTATATAACTCAGAAGCATCTGATTTGATTTGTGTGTTGAGAGAGAGTTGCTCTAGACAATAAACCGTCAAAAACCACGTCTTATAGGTCACAGTTAAATAGTACTTCACCAACCATATACTGTGCATTATGGGCCCCTTAGGTCTCAAGAAAGTCAAAAGTGCTTTTGACTAGTGATCAAATTCCAATTCATTGATTAGTCCCTCATAACCTACATTATATGACCAAACGTATGTGGACAACACACTTAATTACTGAGTTTAGGTGGTGTATAAAATCGAGCAGAAATGCAGGCATCTCCAACACTTGCAGTAGAATGGGTTGGACTGAAGAGCTCAGTGACTTTAAACGTGGCTGTCACGAACAGCTTTTACCAGTGCAGCGGGTAGCCATGTACCCGCTGCTCGACGCGTCCTCCAGCCGCATGGTCTGCTGCCGACCCGTCGAGTGCGGGACTCTTAAAGGGACCGCGTCCCGCAAATTGAACATCTGATTAGAGGGGCTTCTGGGCTACTTACACAACTGACACCTTTGCTAAGGTGCTCAGGTGTTGTTTGTAGTCTCAGAGAGCAACTCAGCGTCTGTTTCCTTGAGGTTCCTGGTATTTGCATGTTTAACACCTTCCTGCCTGCTCCTGCTCCCATACCCGTCCTACCTTGGCCCTTGCCTATTCGCCCCGGCTTCCCTTCGGACTGCCTTATCGGTTTTGACCCGGATTTGGACTTTGACCCCGGCTTTCATTTTAACCCTTCATCTGTTGTGGCGCCCCCGGCATCTGCCGTCCTGCTCAGAGTCTGCAGTTTAACCCTACGTCTGCTGTGGCGCACCCGGCATCTGCCGTCCTGCTCAGAGTCTGCAGTTTAACCCTACGTCTGCTGTGCTGCACCTGTCTACTACCGTCCTCTGCTCAGTCTCCTACTAGCAGCTTCCATCTCCCTGCTAGATGGTTCGGCTACCCTGCATAAAATTCCACCTCTTCCGGACCAGGTAGGTGTAAAAATGGCACTGTCAAAGCCACCTTTGCCACAAGTGAGTTCATGAAATTTCTACCCGGCTAGATTTGCCCTGGTCCAAGTGCTATTATTGTAAAGTGAAAGTGTCAAGGCATCACAACAACTCATCCCTGAAGCTGTAGACCACACACTCACAGAGCAGGGCTGCCGAGTCCTGAAGAACATAGTACGTAAATATCACCTGTCCTTTGCAGCATCACTCGCTACAGTGTTTCTGCCTCTGTAAGCACAAGCACTGTCTGTCATGAGCTTCATGAAATTGGTTTCCATGGTTGAGCTGCTGCACGCAAGCCAAAGGTTACTATACGGAATGCTAAGCATTAGCTGGAGTTGTGTACAGCACCATGTCACTGGACTCAGTGGAAACATTTTCCCTGGACTGATGATTCACAGTTCTCGTATACAAATATATGTGACAAATACCAGCAGAACACTACCTACTGGAATGCATAGTGTCTATGGTAAAGTTTGGTGGAGGAGGGGTAATTATACGTTGCTGTTTTTCAGAGTTTGGGTCCCTTAGTTCCAGTGAAAGGTCATGTTCATGCTACAGCATACAAGTACATTTTAGACAATTGTATGCTTCCATATTTGTGGCATCAGTTTGAAGAAGGTCATTTCCTGATAAAGCCTCTCTGTGCCCTTGTTCAAAAAGCCACAAAGACATGATTGGATGAGTTTGGTGTGGTGGAGCTGGAGTGGCGGCACAGAGCCCTGAACTCACCCCAATGAACAACTTTGGGGTGAATTGTTACCCAGGTCTTCTCGTCCAACATCAGTGCCTGACTACAAACATGTACCTTTGGCTGACTTGGCAAAAATTCTAACAGGCAAACTTCAAAATCTTGTGGAAAGCCTTCCCAGATGAGCGGAGTCTGATATAGCTGCAACGGGGTGGGGGGTTGTCAGCTCCATATTAATGCTTAATATTTTTAGAATGGGATGTCCAACAGGCTCATATAGGTGTGATGGTCAACTGTCCACATACGTAAGCCTTGGTGCATTGGCATTTCACATACTATTTTATAGTTTTATCCTGGGAAATTAATGTTGTATATTTGATCTAGTCAAACTCGTAGATTCTAGTTTTACTAATATTATATAAATGCAAGGAGAAATGCCATTTCCTTAGGGAAACTGTTATAAAGGACCCATTTAGAGAATGAAAGTAATATTAAAACACACACAAATATGACAATAAAACTGTTTTTAATCTTTATTATTGCTTGGTTTAAAAAGAACCATTCTAAATCTAATTTTCTAGTGGCATCTCGGACCCTGTGCTAATTCATATTCAAGTCCTAATTCTCCATCATAAATGTAAGTAAACAGAAAGTTCTCTATTCTTCTATGTGTACGTTGCATTTGTTGCCAGGCAGGTAAATATAAGGCAGCTTGATGTTCAAGTAAGGATTTTGTTGGACACTTTATAACCATTTTAGGAATTCTTACCTGCATGATAAAAACTCCCTCCCACACATGTCCTCCTACACACATTCAGCAAAGGCAAACAGCACACGTTCCCAACCTTACCCATGAATACAGCCCATCTATTGCTCCAAGGCAAATCCCAAACTCCAGCTATGCACGACTGAAATATTTAGTCATGTTATTGGCTTGATATTAGTGAGACATGGAGGATAAGCCATTAACACTTTAATTCTTGAGTCATATAGTTCTCTTTTCCATTATTTATTGGTATGTGTCAAATAGAAATAAAAAAGAAAGAGAGATGAACAAATAGTACATACTTTACATAATATCCTATATCGTTGTAGGTAAATGTTTTAATTAAAATACAGTTTTCCAGGATAATGTAAAAACCCTGTTATTGTTATGCAAGCATTGGTTAAATAATGCATACTAGAGAATGTGGGTCATTCTGCCGGTAATGAAATGTCTATATTTGTGAAGACTGGTTAGAGACTGAGCTCCACTCCACAGTGCTCACTGCTCTCAAATGAGAGTCCAGTCTATAGGTACTTGGCTACTTAATGAATCAATCAGTCAGTAAGCTGAATGACTGGATCATATGCAGAATATGACTTGAAAAGGGTATTATAATTTCTGGAGAGGACTAGCTTTTAGCCCTTTAAAGAATACCTGTTCAGGTGAGTGTCCTGTGAGAATCATGAGCCTACTTACATGTGAAAAGAGAAAAACAAATGGTATAAAGTGAAGGTGATTGTTGGCCTCTATACTATGCTATACTACGTTGAAAAAGAGCACCCACTTCTGCATCTCCTGGTTCTGGGCTGATAAGTCCTTTAGCATTTGACCATTACTTTGGCGTAACTACTTGTCCGCTTTCTCCCTGAATGTCAAGGGCCCGCAGTTTACCTCTCCTGCGTTCGCACACAATGCAAGCAGCCTCAGTTTTACTACAGGGTCACGTAACATGTTGGGACCCCGCTGCGTTCCTGTTTCCCCAGTACCAACATTATTGAATAAAAGGGCTGGTACGACATGATTCGTTGGTGTCTGTCCATGTCAGACTGGCCCTTTAATAACAATCTTAGAATGGCATGGGGAGGCAGGAATGCAGCAGGGTGACATTACGTTACATTATCCTGGGGCAAAAGCAAGGGTTTTGCACAGTGTGCGAGCGCCAGAGAGGTAAGGGAGTGCGAGAGGGAGGGAGTATGAATGAATGTATGTATGTTAGAAAAAAAACAAAGAAAAGGAGTCCCAGCACTCCAAACAGATTCCAATCTTCAGGACACTTTTAAGCAAGAACAAACAAAAGCAATGTTTCGGCCAAACAGGGCCTTTGTCAAGCTGTATGTATGTAAGAATGAGGGTGTTTATGTAAGCATGGATTTGTAAGTGGTTGGGGGTAAAGAAGACACAGGCAAGCTGTTTGGGGGCACTGCCAAGCTATTTGGTGGCAAATGTGGCACTGCCATGCTATTTGGGACAAAAAAGTACAGACAAGCTGTTTTGGGGGAAAACGTGCCACTCACAAATGTTTAAGGGCAAAGGTGGCACAGGTTGCTTGTAAAGCCAAGGAGCCCGGGGCCAATGTTTGCACAAAAGCCCTGTGGTTTCTAGTTACGTCCCTGACCACTGACTTAAGACAGATCCAATCTGGTAGTCATAATCCAACAATGAAATAAGACATGACAGAGAAAAAAGCTAATTCAAGTTGAATTTCCAGGTTTCACTCCAGCCAGCTTTTTGAGATATGGTTACCCTACATAGCACTTAATATGGAGAGATTTCTAGAAAGTTATCTCTACTCATAACTGCACATTATGCAGGACAGCCAAAGCATTTTATAAGATATAAGATGACATGTAATATGACTACTTTTATGCAAGGCTTATGATTGCTTCTAAAAGCCAAGGCAAATTAAAACGTTTTCTTGTCTACTGATCACTTGTTTATGTAAAAACAAATTTAGACACTGGATAATGGAGGCTTTCTTTGGAAAGCTGGACATGGAGTAGAGTTAACACTGGGAATTTGTGAATAAACAGTTCTATGGCATTTGGGAGAAAAATATTTCATTGGTTGGCACAGCTTTAAATATCCAAAAAATTCAAAACAGAAATAGCAAATATGTCCAGTTCACTAGCAATACATTATAAGATGTGTATTTATTAAAAAAATTAAATGCCACGACCAGCATTTCAACACAAGGAACTTCGGCTTACTTCATGGAAGGAGAACACAGGTTATTTTCACTGAGGAACGTTGACTATATAATTCTAAAATCTTGATCATGCCTTTTTAATTGCTTAATATAGATGTATTTAGTCATTTATCACAGTATCCAGGACACTTTCTTATTGTTGTATTTTCTATCATTTAGGTCAGTGCAGTTAGATTATAAGATCCCTGTCTTATTTTCCAACTTTTTAGCTGTTTATACAACAAAACAATCACTAATTGCTGTACATACAATTCCTTGGATATTATCTTGATTTTTTGTTATGTTGGAATGAATAACCTTTATTAAAGGACACTTCCATCTATCATGCTGGTATCCTTACGACTCCCAGGGTATATTTTCACTGCATGGAAAATCCTTATTTAAAACCTCACCACTAAGAAGATTTGACATAAAGCGTGACCAGTGTGTTACACTAATATTTATTGTCATCAAATCTTCTATTTCAACAGATTCTGTCCACAAGACTCAATAAATTCCTAAATAAAAGTAATGTCTAATTGTGGTAGTGTTTTATTGAAACAACTAATAATTCATTAATTCAAGGGAATTAAAATGATGTTCTTCATAATACTACATAATGGAGATATCATCAATGTACCATAACAGTGCATTAAAATGATCATATTCTGGTGTATATAATCTCTGATTTTAAGGCAAGACAGGAGGCTTCGTATTTTGCATATCTTCCTTTACTCTCACCAACAGCAGCAAAGAAAGAGTTAATAACACAAGTGAAAACAACCAATAGAAACAGTACATAGGTGGTATATAAACTCCTTAACTATCTTCCTCTTCCTCTTTCTTTGCTGCTCACCAAAGCTGCAGGTCAGTCCTCTTCCTACCTACATTTATTGCTGATTTCTTGAAAAATATCTGTTTATTATTCATTACATATTGCTTTTTTCACCTAATTCTAGATAATTAGGTGGGTATGCACATTTATATACAGTATAGGTTTCTGATATATATATATGTTTGTATGTATATTTTTTACTTGTCTTTGGATGCTCATGCTGTCTCTATTCTCCCCTGAGTTCTCGTCTGTATCCTATCCCTTTTTTCTAGACGACCCGAAAATGTGTCGCCGGGTGTGTCAGGACTTATCTGTCACGCACAACGTCGATACGTCCGGTCTTGACATCTCAACTCCTCCTCTCCTTTGTGAAACCTTTCAAGGCTGTTTTTCTTCTCCTACAAGAGCATCGGTGCTCTTTCCGTCAGGGGGGGCTGCGGCCTCCTGTGCCCTTCGGGCTGGTGGAGCTTTAGTGGCTATTCTGCGAGCGGCGGATTGGTCCCGTGCCTCCACCTTTCGGGCATGTTATTTCCGCCCGGTTTCTTCAGGGGCAATGGCGTTGGTTTCCGGCGTTAAAAAATGCAAAATACGAAGCCTCCTGTCTTGCCTTAAAATTTGAAATTATTCTAGCCTTGGTGCCCGAATAATTATAATTTTAATAAAGACAGGAGGCGAGTATTTTCCCTCCCTGAACTCCCGATGGTTAGGTATACGCTCTGGGTAAGTAAGCCTGGTTTGAATTTGTTTTGTGTTTTCTTGGGGTTTTGTCTGCTCCGTTGCGTTTGATGATTTGTGATGACTGTCAGTGATGCTCGTTCTACTGTGTTTTCCCATGTTTGTGTAGAATTTGGTTCTGTTATGTCTCTCTCTTTGTCTCAGCTTGATACCATCTCCGTGTCCCAGTTGGAGTGCATTGTCGCCTTGCTCTTGACTTTGGTTCCAGTTCGAGCCCCTGTTCTGAGTGTTGGGTTCGGTTTTACGTTGCTAGATGGTTTTCTGCGTTCTTCAGTTCCGGTTCACAGCGGACGAAAGAGGAAGAGGAAGATAGTTAAGGAGTTTATATACCACCTATGTACTGTTTCTATTGGTTGTTTTCACTTGTGTTATTAACTCTTTCTTTGCTGCTGTTGGTGAGAGTAAAGGAAGATATGCAAAATACTCGCCTCCTGTCTTTATTAAAATTATAATTATTCGGGCACCAAGGCTAGAATAATTTCAAATTTTCTTTGCAAGTGTCCCTAGGTATTAATTCTATAAAATCTATAAAATACAATTAACAATAATAATAATAATAATAACTTTGCATGAAGGGCTTGGCAGGGCATAAGCAAAGAGTTAGTTTGGTGGGTTTTAGAAAAAGTGGGTTTATTACACCTAAACATGGTATAGGTATTTTTCACCAGATTTACATACCTAGTTTGTCTTATGGCAAATTCAGACCAGACAGTATGTGAGAGAAGTGATTGTCTCTCCTACATAATGAATATATCTAGCACATGTAATAAAATTGTGAATTAATTATCATAGCTTAACCAAGAAAGTTTACACTCATCCCCTCATTCATCGCTCCTTATGTAATTGTTTTACTTTTAAGAGTGGATGCCAATGCAATCTACAGTAACACCTACCGTAACACTCACCTACAGTGGCTTATTTATCTTAGGTGCTGCCCTAGGTCTAACCGAGAGCACCACCGCCAGCTGCTCCCTCCATGCTAAAGTTCTTACTTCTCATCCCTAGGACATGACCTGATACCCCAGAGCTATGCTGGGTGCCAGGCACGTAATAACAGTGGAGGACTGAGCCAATTCGGCACAGCCCTCCATAGTGTGAATGGACCAGTTGAGACGACCAGTGATTCCCCTTTTAAAATGAAAAAATTGAGCAGGGGTTGCCAGAGGGAGCTTAATCGCCCAATTGCTGCTAACTTGTTTTGTTACATAAGAAAGTATTGTTTAATCTTATATGCTTCACTCAGAGTTACCCAACCCAGTCCTCCAGGGACACCAACAGTTTAGGGTTTATGAACCTTTCTAGTGTAATAAAATGGAGTAATTGCTAAACCTTGCCCTGATTGTGCACCTTGAGGACTGGGTTGGGAACCACTGGCTAACTAGTCTTCCGCCTTCAAATTATGTAATTAGCGGTATGTTAGTTAATGAAACCAAATGACAGCAGCTTTGCTGATTAGCCTTGGCAAACTAACCTTTATGAAGCAACAAATACATATCCTATGAAAGTATTACTACAAAGATATTAAGGTAATAACACAAAACTACAACTACTGTATCAATCATCAAATATTATCAGTATTTAATTGATTAAAACCAAAAGTTGTTATATTTTCCCGAAAAACAAAGTTTTAATATATTTTAATTAAAATGTTTTATTATTTTACTAGTCTAATGATACCATGCCATTCAAAATTCAGAAAAATTATGATAATGTTTAAATATAAACATATAGAGTATAAAAGGTTTTAAATATAGCAGTTACATATTTTAATCATCCACTGCATACCAGAATGGGTTTTATAGTCCTTGATGTGAAATTACTATTATGATGGTGAAAATAAAAAATAAGGATATATGCCAGGAATTAGAAAATATATTCTAGGCATCAGACCTCACTGGTATTTTCAGTTACCGACCTTGCAATTTCATGAAGCAGCTGCATATTAACCATAAAGCATAAAATTAATTATTACAGACTAATAAACGCACAGACATCATATAATGCATCAACATGTGGTTATAGCTCAAAAGTATATTTTACTTTATTTTTAAATCTGTTACAGAATGTTTGATCCCTGTAGGCCTTAACCACCTATTTTCCAGAGAAGGGTGAGATAGAGTCTAACTCTTCATAGCAGTCTAATATGTGTGACAGTCATGTAGGATTGGTGGTGGAAGGGAGGTATGTTTCTCCTAGATTCCTTTCCTATGTGGAGTAACACCTGAGTCTTCCACCTGCTAGGTGATTAATTAAGTGAATTAGAGGGTGGATATAAAAGGGAAGCCAGGAGGGCAGGTAGCTCTCTCTAGCTGAGGACACAGAAAGCCTGACTGTGGGAGAGACGTGTGAGTAAAGGTTGCTGGACATATTATGTTAAGTTGGCAGAGAGAAGCTCTCCAGCTGGTAGTGAGGGACATCTGTTGTATAGTAAGTGCCGGACAGGCAAGGTATTTCTTTTGTTACTGTGTTATATTTCTTTTGTCCTTGCAACCTTTCTAATAAACCTGACCCTGTGTCAGTTTGCACGAACTGCTGTTTGCCTGGTTTGATTGAAGACAGCGCTTGTCCCTTGACCTCAGCGAGGGGCGATCCCAGACCTACCTCACATATGTCATACTTTAAATGAATTAAAATAACATGTGGCGGGAGCAGGTCTTGACATGCCCCGCTCCCTGCCCATTTTCCCTTTAAGAGGGGGTGTTTCGACTCTCTGATGTCAGCGGAAACACCCCCAGCTCCAGCGGAAACGCCTACTGACGTCAGGGTGGCCGGTCCCGTGACGTCAGTGTGCAGTCCTGGCCGCATCCCGCAAAGTAAGTCTCCAGGTAGCCGGAGACCAGAAGTTCCCCGGTATGGACATGAGTAGGTCCCGGGCACCGTAACCGCCTCTGGGAACCCACCATGTGCCCCCCTTTCCCCCAACCCCCTACTTACCTAATACACGGGCAACCGGCATTCTATCATTCCAGCATCTAACTACTTTATACCGGTGCCCCCTGGTGGATGGCTCCGGTATAATGCAGAAGAACCAGTTACCTACCTGGTGTGGTGTCACCCCCTGTAAGGTGTTGAGAAACAAAAGTACACCTCTCCAAACATGAAATAAAGCTAAATTCTAAATAGCATTGCAGGTCTACAAGAGCACTGAAATAGGTTTTCATCCTTTTGACAAAGCATACAGATGTTTAAAGTATAACGTGCTTTTAGTATATTGGAGCAAGGGGGCATTAACACGTAGCCTTTGAATGTTTCTATCTCTGGATTTAGGCAGCTCTACATCCTTTTAGCCTCCTCTAATTATAACTTTGCCGAGCAACTTATAATGATGCTGATAGAGATACTGATAGCTGGTAGTCTTGTAAAGGCCTAGTATGTTGCTAGGAAACAAAACATACTCGAAAAACGATCATTTTGTGTTAATTGTGAGCAGTGACCTGGACAGGTCATTGTCCAGTTTGAAAGAAGAGATGACTTAGAATAGGTATAATGTATGGGTCATCTATTTCTGTTGAGCATTTGGAATATATATATATATATATATATATATATATATATATATATATATATATACACCAATCAGCCATAACATTATGATTGAGTGGGATATATTAGGAAGCAAGTGAGCATGTTGTCCTCAAAGTTGATGTGTCAGAAACAGGGCAAGCGTAAGGATCTGAGCAACTTTGACAAGGGACACATTTTGATGGCTAGACGACTGGGTCAGAGCATCTCCAAAACAGCAGCTCTTGTGGGGTGTTCTCAGTCTTCAGTGGTCAGTATCAAAAGTGGTCCAAGCGGTGAACCAGCACAGGGTCATGGGCAGCCAAGGCTCATTGATGCACATGGGGGTGAAGGCTGGCCCATGTGGTCAAATCCAACAGACAAGCTACTGTAGCTCAAATTGCTGAAAACCTTAATACTGGTTCTAGTAGAAAGTTGTCAGAACACACGCATTGTAGTTTGCTGTGTATGGGGCTGCGTAGCAACAGACCAGTCAGGGTGCCCATGCTGACCCCTTTTCACTGCCCAAAGCACCTACAATGGACATGTGAGCATAAGAACTGGACCATAGAGCAATGGAAGAAGGTGGCCAGGTCTGATGAATCACATTTGGATGGCCGGGCATGTGTGTGTCGCTTACCTAGAGAACGCATGGCATTAGAATGCATCCATGAAGACCCCACCTCGCAACTTATAGGACTTAAAGGATCTGCTGCTAACATCTTGGTGCCATATACAACACATCTTCAGAGGTCTTGTTGAATCCATGCCTCGATGGGTCAGTTCTGTTTTGGAAGCAAAAGGGGGTCCTACACACTATTAGGCAGATGGTCATAATGTTATAGCTAGTGTATAGTGCTCAATAGTCTCTTGCAAATGGTACCATGACAAAGATGGTGCAACCATAGTGTAATTGCTATGACCATAATTACAAAAAATTCAGAGCAGCACTGCTTTTCTTCATCATTCTAAATTAAAACTCTCATAGACTTTACAGATATGCTACCTAAAAAAATCTGTATGGGTGAGCCATAAATTGCATTTAGTACAACATGGTCCACTTTACTACTCCCAGCTTTGTAATTAGCTAGAAGAGGAATTGCTAAATTATTGCTAATCATTATTATGGTTGCACTTAGAATTTTAATGTGTTTTATGGAACTTTAATACTTTTATGCTCTGAACTTCTTTTATTAATGACAGTCAGGAATGTCATGACAATGTCAAAATTTCAGTTGAAGACTGTTGTTCAATCAAAAAAGGACATGTCACCTGAAAAAAAGACCTGACATTAATCACCACGGCATAAAAAATGTTCTACTACAATTTTTGAACAGTTCAGCGGATTTTCAGATACTTTTAATGTTTTCTTCTACATTAGTTTTTAAAATTAAAAATCATCAGCAAGAACCTGATAAAAAACCCCTCCCCCACCAGTTTTTATTTCTCATATCTTATTTTTTTTTTTACTTTTGGTGCAAAAAAAAAGAAGTTGAAGGAGAAATTGATTATTGCAAGCCCAATTCATGGACAGTAGAGAGCTTCAAGAGATGATGCAGCCTCGACATTTGTGATACTTAGCGACTCTCGAAAGTACACGTCAAAGATACCCTGCACTTAGCCCAACCATTATTAATGCACACAGGATTAAAGAAAATCTTCCACCTTTATTGCAAACAAAACTGTAACAGGGAGAACACAAGGAATGACATGCCTTTCACATTTCACAATCAAAGGGGCTTACTCATAGGTTTACCTGTGATAAAGCTGGAAAACTTGACATGACCCTTTGCACACTTTTGCTGTTCACAGGTAAGCTGAGTCAGAGTATGCTTCTGTGTGTGCTATCGAGTACTGAGTGGGTACCCAAAATGCCCACAGCATGATCAGTTATGTATTAAAGGTCAAGCCTAGGGTATCACCCATACAACCCTTCAGAACTTGACTCTGTAGTCATTGTCCTCTCTGGGCTAGGATATGGCATCATGTTCCTCTGAAGAACGGTCACCACTGGGGACAAGGCACTATAAAGGCAGGTAGTAAATTCTAGAGAGGCACTCATATAGCCCTAAAATGGTGTACAAGAGTGCAACATTCTAAGGCTAACTAAACCCAACAGGAAAGCACACATAGCAAACAAAAGTGGCAAGGAGGTGCACAAAAACAAACAAGCCATTTGAAAAAATATATATTTGTTCCAAAAGTAGTATTTAGAAATGGTCAACTTGCAAGGGTGGTCAATAACCCAACAAGCGATCTGACCACAGTTTTGTAGCAGAGGGGATGCTACCTCCCGTAAACCTTCTGGCCTAGGCTAGTATACATAATGTGGTAAGTTAGAAAACTTCTCATAACTATCAAGCGTATATTATTTATTTTTCTAATGTACATTAAAAAGGTTGCAAACGCTGCATTCTTTGGACTTCCATGTATAATGTTAACCATTTCAGTGATACATAGTGTGGAATTTAATGGTTAAATATATTGTTAATGCTTTGGTTGATACTGTAGACCACAATATTTAGGATATAATGTCCACTAATAAATGTAGTACTACACTGTAAATATACTCAAGATCAATAAATAGGCCAATACATTTGCCATTTAATAAATCAGCCATGAAACTGATGAAATAAGGAAATGAATCATTTAATCATTGGATGAATTGCTCTCAGAAGCAATGATAAATGGTGTAGATACATCTGTCATGCATAAGATGACCTCACTGCATGTGCTTTTAGCATACATTATTATTATTGTCAGCTGATGCTCTGAGAATGTGGCTTAATAGCCAAATAAATGTAAAATGTAATTATTAAAATAAAACCAGATTGCGCCAAAGAATGGTAATCCATCATTCAGCACCAGCAAAAAAAGCGATACAATGTCACCTATCTAAAAGGCCTCCTTCTGACTAGACAGTGGAAAAGAATGCTTTGCGTCTGCCTTCATAAGGAGGTGAAACTGGTTCAGCCCATAATAATTCTATTATTTTATGACTTGTAAGCTTTGATCGCAGTAGAAAACAGATGGCACTGCAGTTATTTACATAACAGTAGTCCTGCTAGGAATAAAAAGGTCCATGTGTGGCATCAAACTTTATAATGCAGAAACTTTGGGAATGCCAGTAAACAAACACTTTCTTTTCTGAAGTGAAGGATGCACCTGGCTGCATGGTTAACTATCTAGCGACATCATGTTCTACGCTTCACCACTGAAGAACGGGCACCACTGGTGAACAGGGTACTTCAAGGTACTAGAGGATTTGGGCTTTAAAATGAGGCTTCTTTAATTTGAATTGAAAGCTCTTGAAGGCTAAGCATGCATGCGATAGGCAATTAGGCATAAAGCTATCCTGAATCTAAAACAGGACCAAGGACTTATTAAGGTCTGAGTCTCTACATCAGGTACAATGGGTGGAATAGATGAGGCCCTGGGGAAGAGGCGAGTGGGCATTTTTAACATGGAAAGCACCATAGTTATAGGCTCTGATGCCTATCCTAGCTAATACAGTCACTTCACCAAAATTCCATAGAAAGCCCAAAAACAATATATAATGTATGGGTACACTAAACATGTAAAGAGGGAATCAAAGGGTAAACAAAGCTATGCCAAAATGTATATATTTTTAAAAAACTACTAAAAAAAATAGGATCGCTTCTAGCGCAGGCAGTCTGCATAAACCAGACATGTCCAAAGTCCGGCCCGAGGGCCAATTGCGGCCCGCGTTCCGGAATGATAAGGCCCCCCAGAGTAAGGCAGAGTGATTTAACACCTGTTTAGATTTGTCATCCAAGTCACAAAATGAAAAGTATGCCGTTTTCAATAAACTTTGCATAAAATAGTTAATTTGCATTTAATTTTAATGGTTCAAAGAATGTCAGGCAAAATGGCCGGCCCTCGCACATGTTCACTTCATCAAATCTGGCACTCTTCGAAAAAAGTTTGGACATGCCTGATATAAACCATCACTGAGACCCTTGATTTGGAAATCCTAATATAGCTGCTTGCTACCACGCCAGCAATATTAAAAAAGAAAGAAAAAACTGCACCTGCATATTACCAGCTGAAGATCCGTACTGGCTGGCTGACATGCTGTAAAAAATGTTTTATCTTTGCTATCATACAGTGGAACACACGTTGTGCCACAGAAAGCACCCCTCCTCTCATCAGATGCCCGAATAACAATAAAAGAAAAATATTCCTTAAAATCATACACTTATGTTTATAAATATATTTTTCTAAAGAAAAAATGTGCAGACACACTTTTGCAGACTATTACTCCCATTGCCCTCAGCCATACTGAATTTGAATGTATTTGCCCTGTAAATTGTGTTTCTTTAGAATACTTATTGCATTTAACCCAACCTCATATGCCATATGTCTTGCAATGTCACCTACATGGGCTGTGTGTTCAATCTGCACTATTAGGGTGACCACATTTTATTTCTGTATTTCTGCCATTCAGCAAATGAGCGGATGAGATTACACCACACAGGCTTATATTATTTTATATATATTATTATAATACATATATATATATATATACCGTATTGGCCCGAATATAGGCCGCACTTTTCCCCCCACTTTAAGTCTTTAAAGTGGGGGTGCGGCCTATATTCGGGGTCTAGCGCCCGACGCCCGGGGCATGCAGTTCCGGGTGCCGGGCAGGCAGCGGGATTAGGAACCAGATCCCCGCAGCGGTGCAGGGGACCTGTATCCTACTCTCTGATATACTCAGACAGCCTCCCCTGCCGGCACTTTCCACAGGGGAAGTACCGGCACGGGAGGTTGTCTAAGCGCATCGCGCAGACGTTCACCGGCAGCGGCGATGCGGGTAAACAACCTCCGCTCCGCTGCCGGTGCGGAGGTTGTTTACCAGCATCGCCGCTGCCAGTGAACGTCTACACGATGCGCTTAGACAACCTCCCGTGCCGGTACTTCCCCCTTCTACCCAACCTTTCTACTCTTGATTCAAAAGAAGGCAAAAAAAACCCTAATAAAGCAACCTCAAATTCTGCCACCAGAGGGAAAAATTCCTTCTTGACTCCAAAAGGCAAATGGATTTCTCCTTGGATCAAGAAGCTCTAAAATATTAATTCTATTTATAGCTCTGTATATCATGCCTTTCTAAAAAATATTCCAGCCCCCTTTGAAGGCATCTAATGTATTGGATAACACCACCTCCTTTGTCCTTTGAAATCTGTTCTTCCAGTCTCAGAGGGTGACCTCTTGTTCTTTGTATATTTCTGTTAATGAACAGGTCACTGAAGAACTCTTTATATTGGCTCTGCATATATTTATATAATGTTACATTAATTTGAAATTTTTACATTGATAAAACCAATAAAACAAATGTTTGAAGAACAAGCACGTTTTATTCATTTATTTATTCTGAATGTCACTACTATATTATATTTATCATTTTAGTTAAACTGCATTTTATATAATTTTTTTATAAATTTTATATAAATGTATGCAGTCTCTTAGCCCAGTACTCTTAATACATATTATGCTTCTTGATATTTTTTTTAAACTATATACTATGTTTCATCTTATCCAAACACAAGATCAGTTATCAATCCATGATAAACAAGTCAATCACAGATCTCACAAAGATCAACTGTATAGTCAATAATCACTGATCAATAGTTGGAAACTAGGGAATTGAGTTGCTACATAAGTAACTGCAGAGTGACAAGCGATTTGATGTGAGATAATTAATCTTTAAACATATATCAAGTTATAAATGTGTGAAGAAACTCCTTAAGCTTTTCAGTGCTATATGGATGAGCAATATAATTCTGATGGTCAACTAATGGATATAGTTTTTGACCAGTGCAGCACTGGCATAATTGATGTAAACTATACCATGGATTAAATATGGTGTCCTCCTGCATAATGTCTTTTTTTTTAAATATCCAAAAATTTCAGAAAATGAATAATCATACTCAAAAATAAGCAAATCAGCTACCAAGGCGTAAATCCTAAAAGCAATTGCTACCTGCCAAATGCATATACACGTTTAACATGTTTATCTGACTACTGCACATCTAATAACAAGAGATCAAAGGAAAACATTTAATTGAAAACAGCACAGGTTATTGCCATAGCAGAAGCTCATTACAGACAATATGGTAAAGCACATAGAGTTTATGTTTGCTGATGTTAACTGTTGCCTTGATTACCTCTGTTTAATGAATATGCGTTTGCAGCAAATAATATGTAGCTACTTATAATATATTAGTAGCTACATAAGTATAATATTATAGTTCTAAAAAGTTCTAAAAAGAAAACCCAACAACTATGTGTATGTGTCAAATATTGAGACGCAAGTGAAAATAAATGGCTTAGAAGTCCTATGGAAGTGTTTTGTTTTTTTTAAGTGGCCAATCTAGAATCCAAGATAGTTTTTAAAATATGAAGTTTCAGTCACCCATTTCCTGTCCTGGAAGAGACCGAAGGAGTGAAGATACCATGTTTATCTCAAGACCATGTAAAGCTAGTATGTTTAAATATTTATAGATGAATTAAGTCTTTGTTTTTCCCAACAAACAGAGAATGAAACACTGACTGCAATTTGAATTAACCATCGTACTCACATTGTATGTGCTTGTAGCAGAAATGTTACAAAGCTTTAAGTGCTCAGTACATTACACAGACAAATTGCCCTCTTTTGAATAGATATTTTAATCTGACATTTTATTTGAATCCCTTTCTGACATTTTATTTGAACCCAAATAACGCTTTAGTTTATCTTTATCAGCCAGATTAAAATGTTGGCGTACATTCAGAATACATCTACTGTATAATTCTTTGCCTGAGCTATCAATCCCAAAGATGTCTTGATAATAGTGAGGTTCTGCTTTCTTAGACACTATGAAGTCACTGTAGCTTAAAACAACATAAATGTAATAATTCTTGTGTACTAAAAGCATGCAAAGCACTTACTGTACACACCAATGCTCTCACAACGGTCAATAAACTTCCCAAATAGCTTGGAAAATACTGCTTCCCTATGAAAATGATCAGATACTGCATTCACTGGGAGAAGACAATGGCATTTGCGTTTCATTTCCTGGTCCCTGTCCATGGTACTGAGGCTTCATATATCAAGACAAGTGGTCATTTGGGACATTATTATTATCTGACACCCAAAACCAGGGGTGCACAACCACAAACAGGCCACAGTTCATGGATATGAAATCTTCAACACACACGCCTCAATTAAAAATATTCAGAGACTACATTATTCAGACATGGATACACAGAGATCCTGACCTTTTAGTGTCACTGGAGGACTAGGGTTGTGAACCACTGCCTTAAATGTGAAGACTATAAAATATAGCATTTGTGACAAAACTCCATATGCAAGTTACCCCTGGATGTGTAGAAACCACGGTCTTCTAGGGTAATTGTACACAAGCAATCCACCAATCTTAACATAGTGTAGGTTTATTTTGAGCAATCCACAGTTCTGCGCAATCAAGCAATGTTATAAGCCGGCAGGTATCCGAACCGTTCAAATCATCAATGAAAAGAAACAAAAGCATGCAACAGTTCCCTCTCTACTATAATGTAAAGTAAATTCCCTAAACAACAATTGGGATAGTTTTAACCAAGCTGCTAAACAAACTCACCTACACTCCTGGTCTCATCCAGTTCCAACTAGACTTGCACATTCCTTTTTGTACTAATGCGGTTTTGTGCCAAATTTTACCATTTTGTCCATTTGTCCGAATAACAAACCAACAAATGCAACATTGGATGAAATGAAAAACGAATGTGCGCAATACGAAAATCTTAATTAATTTCTTTCTTCCATCCATTGGTCTCAAATTCCCTATTCAACTTCTTCTACACATTTAATTTTTGTTTCCATGGAAACCGGACGAACGAACAGGATTTCCGAAAACGAAAATTTTGTTCACAGAAGTCAGTTTTTAATACTTTAGTGTTTTTAGGCCCTCTGTACAAAATGATAGCTTTTCAATAAAAAAATAAGTTGTTTTATGGTGCTGAGGTTGAACATAAAGATGAACTGATATCATTAATATATTATCACTACCTGAAGCGTAAAATAGTATTATATTAGTGAACAAATATACTGGTAGACGTAGTGGTATATTTTGGTTGAAAGCTCCCCTAGGCTTTGCCCAGGCCAGAGCTAGAGCTACGCACTAGGATCTGACATCATGGCTAGGTGCTCCTCGTCTTCAGGACATGGTCAAGGCTGGTCCAGGGGCGTACCTAGAGTATTTGGCACCTGGGGCGGATCCTGTATGTGGCACCCCCCCCCACAAACACTTTAAAA
>VKOC01000002.1:41471588-41483944 GCA_009364415.1 Spea multiplicata | reverse complement strand
CCGCACGGCCACCTCCGCAGCAGCCGCCACGAGGGAGAGGGAGACCCCCCTCCACCGCAAGGCCGCTTCCACTGCCTTCCTCTGAAATGCCGCGCAGGAGAGGCAGACCTCCTGGTACACGGCGTCCTGCTGCTGCGCATACGTGACCTCTAGTGGCGAACTCGCATACTGCAGGAATTTATGAAGGGAGATTACACCACCCTCAAGATGGCCGCGATTCCCAGACACCAGAAGTGATGTCTGGGAATTCCTCCGCAGTTCTCCATTTAAACCCCTCAGACCAGTTTCACATTGCCTTCTGATGGTTGTCTATGCCCTGTGCTAGTACCCAGATAGCGTTTTGTTCCTGTATTCTCGTGTATGATCCCGGCTCGTCTGACTTCGTTGTTTTCCTGATACCTGACCTCGGCTACGTTTACGTTTATCCTGTTTTCCTGAATCCTGACCTCGGCTACGTTATATGACTATCCTGCTCTCCGGAAACCTGATCTCGGCTTGTTTGACCTGTTCTGTCCTGGAGTCCTACCTGACCACGGTGTCTCCTAACTACTTGTACGTGACAACAATTAGGTTTATCAGGGAATGTCAGAGTCATCTTTAAACATAAAAGAGCCTGCTGAAAACTCATCTGTGGCAAAACCAGTCCAGCCTACTGTCACAGACGTCACTTCCCAAGTGGTCTGCATGCCTCCTGCCATTGGGCACTGGTATACAACATAATATTAATATTTGGGAACTTCCCAGAATAGACTACCCGGAGAGATCCATCTTCTGGGGAAGCAGCCTTGTGAGGGGCTTCCAGGCCAGGAGAAAAGGAAAGTGACTTCGAGACCTTGGGAAGCAGTGCTTCATCGGGAGACTCCAGGTCGAATCCAGAGAGTTCCAGGTCAGGTCTAGATCTACCGGTCCTCTTCAGGGGCCCAGATCCACTGTCCCTAGGACCTCTCCCCAGCATTTCTGTATTTTTTAAGGTTATTCCACTGGTGTGTTGGCAAAATAACATTATGTGCAGCAGCTTGGGTGCTGTTAGAGATTTAGCCAGATAGGCTAAATGAGCACAAAAGATCCAGGAGGAACACGTAAAAGAATCAACCAATTGCAGAGCTCTGTATGATCTGCCTCTGCAAATTGTAATACAACATAACATTTACATGTAAGTTAAGAAATCACATGTTAGATTAACAGATTTTAAACTTAGACACTTGGGTTTTTTGTTTTGGTAGACATTTTAAAGAATATGCAAACCTCTTGCATTGCAAGTCGACAAAGAAAGACCTCCATTTCTCAGATCTCTGACTTCAGTCCTTAGTTATGGTTAATTTGCCTAGGTATAGTTTCTATTTTCCACCAACTTACTACTTTTTTGTCTGTTTTGACATTCCTACCATATCTTAAAAAGAACATATGAAATATAGATTTGTATTTATGCATGACATACAGAATACCGTTATCTAGTGGTTTTGGAAAATCACATGAGATGAGGTGACCACATCAGCCACTGTTTTCTACGACACACATTCATTTCATGTGTTGCTGACATGTGACCCATATAAAGTACACGCTTGCAGTATGTAAGATGTGTTTGATTCCCTTCTGTTGGCCTACGCATTACATAGTACTGCAGGGGAGACCTTTTAATGTGCTGGTCATCTAAAATGTATAGGCTTCTTGAACTTCAACGGCTGATATGATCACCTAGCATAAAACAACTGCAATTACTTAACAAATAAATGTTGTACTATATAGCTTTAAAGCGAAGGGTTGCTTATATGTGAACATTATGTATCTGCAATACAAAAGACGTAATGACTGTAATTATGCATAGCAAAATGAGCATGATTATTATCCAGGAGAAGTTAAGTTGTTTATTCGCTACGTCTGATTTGACATAAATAAGAAATGTGTTTTTTCTTTGTTCTCAGCCGTGTATTTCATTTGTCCACATGACCACTGCCTTTTGTTAAATGTTTCATTCAGTTTGTGTCCATTTTGATGTGGTATACAATTAGGTTAAGGCACAGAGTACATTTCAATATATATAACTCACTGAAATTAAATAGCATACTAATTATCTTGCAATGATTAAAAGGAAGTCAGGTGTAAAGGTACATTTTATGAACACTATTGTTGTGAAATGCTCTTTCATTTAGTATTTTGAAATGTTACTATTATATGTTTTAATTGCAAGGTGTCTGGCAACTCAGATATTGAAATAAGATATATTTTGCATAATTTGTTAAATCAACAGGATAACGTCTGGCATTATTTTTTTTGATGCAATGTAATTGTAATTAAGAAACATTTTTTTCACATGTAGGGATGTATTCATAGGTGCTACATATATTGAAAAATGAAGCATAACTGTCTTGAGTGTTTATCTAACCTCCTCAAATACAAACACATTTAGGGAACAGGTTACATAATGGTCCACAGTTTCTACTTCTAGAGTCATGCACATATACAGTAAGGGGCTGTCCTGTTATTAAATTATTATTTGTAATGTATATTAGTGTTCACAAAGACTGCATATTTTTAGTGGCATTTTGTTTCTTTGTTTTTGGTTGCTGGGAGCTTTGGGGTTGCCTATTTGTGAGCACTTTGGCAGGGTAAGGTACAACATAGCCCTTTTCTGTGATATCATCAAAAGTAATGAAATGTAATGTTTTGCTGCTGTAATATAGGATGGTTAATGCTGGGGTCTATTTCGTGGGATGAAGGTGTTTGTTTTCTGTTATATTGTGTTTGTGTTTCTGCATGTTCACCAACACACTTCCAGAGTAAGATTTAGGCAAGGAGAAGCAATCTAGTCATACTGCTTACTTCTTGCGCATAAATACACTCTGGTTCATTCAAGTAGCCCTACATAGTTCTTGAGACTCTAAGATTATCCAGAAACAAATAGAAGGCATATTACAAGACACTTTATACTTCCAGGGGATCCGTAAACTCTTTTCTTTCCCTGATTCCATTATGGAGCTTTAGGTATTTCAAAAGGTGGATCTGTTTCTCCTTGGATGATACCTTCCTTTTGTCTTTCCCAGTGTACAATGGACAAGCACTCTTCCAGAGAAAGAACCTATCATTATTACTTTGAGCGTAGGTAAGGGTTCAAGCCCAACAATGAAGACCTGTCCAAGTTACGACAAGTGTCCAAGTGCACAGTCTGTAGAGAGAAAACTCCACTTTTGTCTCCCAAAATGGGAGACCACAATGTCAGATTTTGGGGTCATTTAGATCATTTCTTTAGGATATGCCCAAGAGTTTGTATCTCTTCCAACCAGAGGATTTCTGATTTAAAAGCATTCCTGGGATCCCTTGCAAAAAAAGCCCCAACTGACTTTAGGTAATGACCCTTCAGAAGGAGGGTCTGGTCCTTTTCCCTCCTTGCCAGAGACAAAAGAGTATGTATTTTTATGATAACAAAGGCCTATGAGGCTCTGCCCTTTGGGTTTGTCTCAGTCCCTCACGTCTTTACTGACATCATTGCTATCGTAGTCACTTTTTTCGCAGAGCTGTTATCAAGGCAGTTCCTTGGGTGTCAAGAAATTTCTAAGATAGTCTCTTCTATGTGCTTGGTATCTACCTCCTGGGCATATTCCCACCTTGCACTATATCCAAGGCTGCAGATTTCTCTCGTCTTTGTCCTTTTGGCACATAATTCTTAAGGCTAATGTCTTCTACACTCCGTGATACTTTTATGATCTCTCTACCTGTTCCATCATATATATAAAGAAAACAATGGAAGATTTCTCATCCAATTCCTTGCTAATCATCAAGTAGCACATATTTTCTAACTAAATTTCTTAATTTCATTTCATTTGTAAGAGGCAAGGTAGGGGAAGTTGAGGTGTTTCTGCTTTGCTTATTAAGAGGTTGGTGCTGCCGCTCTCCACCTGTCCTACTGCAGCATAATCTAGGAAAATATCCCAAGTAAATTCTCTATTGTGTTTTAAGTGTCCCCCAGCCCTCGCTATATCTGTATGATGTGAAGCAGCTGTACTTTCAAGCACATGAAGATTGTGAATTTGCATCTACTTTAATCATATTTTGGGAGGTATGGTCCAACTGGTTGATCTGTGCTGCTAGACTGATACAGAAGAGGGAGACCATTACTGTGAATGCATGTTTACACAAAAAGAAACTAAATTGAGTATTTTAAAATTTCAAGTGAAAATCTGCTCATATAGCCACCCTCTAGCTGTCTCAGGATGAAAGCAGCCAGCTTAAAATTGTAACGAAATTGTCTTTTCACAAGATTATACAATTGCGTACATCATAAATTATTCATGACTGGTACTTAATAAGCATTACTCTGGCAAGCTAATGAAAATGTCATTTTTCCATATTAGACATGATACTGACACTGCAACAGATTGCACGTCTGGTGCATTTTAATGCACTGTAAATATTTTAAGTTAAACAATTAGAAGGACAATTTCCGGCCACTTCTCTGTGATCTAGGAATTCATTTACCTTAGGGTAACCTTCTGTGGTCAATAATGTCCTGTACAGGCTTATTTTGTATGTGAAATAAGTCTTTGGGTAGGAAATAATCATGAACTATTATGCAATTCATGAAGGGTGATTTTTTTTCCTGCAAAGCAGTTTGATAGTAAGACGATCGTACTGGAGATGTAACTTACAGGAAGTTGAATATATATGCTAGCTATGCTAAACTCTGGTTACAATATACAAAGGTGATGCGTAAGGAGCCCCATCCCTTTAGGCTGGTAAGATAAAAAATTGCATGTACTGCACACTCAGCCTAAAAAGCAGGGGGTAGTCATATGTCAAAATGAAAAAGTACATGGAAAGGTCCAAAGTGCACTTACTAATGTGCATTAAAATAAAGAAAAAGTGTGTGCTAACTCAACACCAAATTATGTGCACAACCCCTGGCTGGAGGCTCTGAGAAACCTCGGGGCTCCAAGCTACCCAACCTTAAGGCTAAAGGACCAAGCTTTCCCTCTCTCACTTGATCTTAGCCAAAAGGGTGTGAAGTGAACCATTCCCCACACAACTGAGAATCATCAGCATGAGTTCTTACCTAGTCACAGCATAATATTCTAGGTTATTTTAAGGCTGGTACCCATGGAACTCGTTCTGGCCAACTGTGTATCTGCAATACATTTGTGTTTAGGGCTGTGGATACACTTAGTCACGCAGATATTTATGTCCAATGAACAAATGGTTTCTAAAAAGAGGTACTTGGGTGGGAATATTATGTTTCATTATTAATTGTAATAAAATGACTGTGCATCAATATTATATTTGGCTAAGCACTTGGTTTGTAGGCAGTCCTCATTAACTGGAGCTTGGTAGTGCTTGCCTGATTCGATTTACATATTTATGTATTATTTTATACTAATATGCCTTATTTGAAAGCAGGTCCAAATAATAAAGTATTGGTGTAACTCTAATTACCATTCTAATTCTTCAGTTACATAAATGACTACTAACATGACTTTGTGTTTTAAATAACGATTAGAGTAAGAGTAGATTATTTGGGTTTGCAATAATATGTTATCTATCAATGGTGAACTTTGCTTCAAAAAATCCAATCACATTTAATTAAACATCTTTATTTTGTCATTTTTTTTGTCGTGTGTTGTTTAATGTTGCTTCATGCTGTTATTAGGCATCAACGTTCATGATTACCTCCGTGGGGAATTGACCCGTATTTCAATTTAAATTAAACAATTAATAAAAATAATTAGGACTATTGAATTAGAAGCAGCATTATAGTGAAACAACAAAAGATTGTTGAAGAGTTATTAGCAGATATGTTCATGTTTAATAATAATTAAATAAAAATCCATATTTTATTTTTTTTAATTACTAAATGCAGGGAAGACTATTTGGTGGCCCTACACACAATATATTAAAACAATCAGTGTAGCAAATCTGAGAACTTTACAGATTTATTTACTTGAGTCTGTCCCTCTTTCTGAGTGACTGGCTTCATTCGGTGGCTAGCTCAAGTTAACTATTAGTGAGCAGGAAGTAGGCAGATGGCTTTTGACATTCAGAAATTAAATTTATTGTCGCTCACCCACATTCACTCTCTCATGCTCTTTCACAGTCCCTCATGCTCTCTCATACTTTCATTCATGCTATCTTACACTCTCATTCACACACTTTCTCAGTGTCTGGTTTCGCACAGCTCCACTTCTTCCTAAATGACTGAAAAAAATAATACAATTCAATCAAAAATACTGCGCTCTTTGCTTCATTTTTTTTTGTTGGGGTCCCTTTTAGTTTACTGACATTTGTACGAATTGAAGAAAATAGCAAGTTTCTTTAAAACTGAAAATTGAACAAATCCGAATTCAAAAGTGTAATATAATCTTTATTATCATTTTCTTTTAAGACAATAGAACAATAAATATACCTCAAAGGTATATATACATATAACAACCAATCAAAAGTGTAATATATACAGTATATAGTTAGACCAAAACTTGGACATTTCTTGGGACAAATATTTTCTACTCTTTTGCCAAACATTCTAAGTATGAATAGAAAGATGTTCAAGAACCAAAGTGTGGATTTGTAACAAGCACTTTAATACATTAAGCTACATTATGACCTGGTTTCTCTAGAAACATATGATTCAAGGTTCTAAAGTATGTAAGCGTAGCTGTACTCTGTGTTTAATAATAAAAAGTGTTATGAATGATTAAGATTAATGGGAATAATATGAGATATAGGAGAATGTATTATTTATGCGTCTACTCGTATACAGTGAACCATAAATATAAAATATAGGAAAAGTGTGAAAAGAGCTTTAAGAAACCTTCAAAGTACACGGGTAGTATTAGATTTTAAGATACATCTTAAGATGCAATTTATATGTTACCAAAATTATTGATAATTTATTTCATCTTTGTAGCAACCAATGAAATGTTCCTGCTGATTGTCCCATTATATTAGTTATACCGAGAAGATCATTTGTAATACTTTGCTACAAAATCTCTTTTTTTTTACATAACCTCTAAAGATAATGCACAGAGTTTGTCATCTCTTACCAGGCAATGTGGGCTAAATAGTTCTCTTTCACCTACTCTAAATGCAACACTTGTGACAGCATTTCAAGTATAGTTGAATGTTTAATGCTGTAAAATGTGACACACAGACACTACAGACACTGAAAAGTCTTGTTAAAAGTGCACCTGTTTTTTATTTGTTTGTTTTTAAGTGATTATATTAAAATTGATATACCTGATCATTTTCAAGAGCATAGCGGAACAGCATCTTTAGCACAACACCTTGTTAATTGGGTCTTTGATATGTTCTTTCAAGAAAACATACGAGTTATTTTTACCAATGGTCTTTTTAAAAAAAAAAAACTGTACATAATCCCAGTGTAATAGCTTTCTAGAGCTTAAAAACTAATGTCTGCCACATGTATGGACGATTATGTCTGTTATAGCTTTCCTTTCAAATCAGAATAAAATAATAATAGATCTCTGAACAATCCACTAACGTAGACTAGTTGTTATATCATTATTATTCTATGTCTAAATGGCTGGTACAGTTTTTTCATTTTTTTTTGATGGATTTCTTTTGTGATTTTGATTGAAAAGCCTTAAAGTAGACAACTAACTGTAAAAAACATGCTGTTTTGAGAACATTATGCACATATGCCATTACCTGGCAACCTGGTATTTACCTTACTTGGTACAAAAACACCATATGGGTGTTTAGCTTTCCAAACCCTTTCAAAATTTTAGATTAGTACATGCCAAAATGTATTATGCACAGGATTATGCTCAGCAGAATTCATGTGATTGAGTTATTCAAGAATGTACTAGTCCAATACCTCAATTACACATTATATGGATGTCAGATATTTTCTCTAAATACTATTATTATTTACTATTTGTACACACTATAATACAACGGGCATATGGAAGCGTGCAAGAAATTGCTCTTTGCATGACCTTTGAAAAATGGCGATATTTTGAAAGCTAATATTGGTGGAACAGACCATAGAGGCCTCATGCAAGGATTTTTGCCACCTCATTTTGTTGCACCTTGGCTCCGATCCTAGTATCCTGCGGGAGTCATGTGAGTACATCATACACATGATCCACCACCCTGCATCTTCAGTCCTCCTCTGTTATAAAATGGAGGAGCTGGAGCATGGAGGTGGCAGGATGCTTTCTGGGTGCCCGCTCATTTAGTGATCGCCTCTCCTCTGTGTACCCTCCATCACTGTGCTACACCTTTCTTTCCTTATGTAGTTCAGGTATAGATGAAATAAACAACACACGAAAACACAACATTACAGGTATAAATCCGATTTTTGCAGATACACTGTAAATAAATAATTAACACATGGAAACATAACAAAGGTATAAAGCAACTGCAAAGTCAGCATCGAAAGTATGGATCAAATAAATAATTCATGGAAACCCTAAATTGCAGGCATAGATCACAGGTTACAGACCCCAAAAGCCAACCCTGGCTCCCAGATTGCACATATAGGACCTGCCCCAGCACCCAGATTGCATCCATAAAACTGCCCAGCACCTATATTGCACATATAGGACTTGTCCAGCACCCGTATTAAACACACAGGATTTGTTCCAGCAACAGATTGCATCCACAAATCACAAAGTCACCTATCCACATCTCTTATGACATCCTGTACAAAGGTCCCTCTTTGGCCAGTTGAAATGTTGGGCAGCTTAATCTTTTATGAATAATCCATAATGTGTATAATTGGTTCTTTTGAAAAAACTGAATCACGGTAAATTGCAATATATACAAAATAATACAGTAAACTAAAGATTAGAAATCACGACTGTCACTAAAATACTGGCCAAAAATAAAACCAAACAGAAAAACACAGCCTACCGCATTACATGACATTGCCCTTAAACAACATCAGCCTTGTAAACCCATTACAACCCATTAATGTCCTGCAGCTTCCTGTATTCTAGTTAAAAATATTTAAAACATAGGAAATATCAATTAATATTCTGTCTATGATACTCATTGCAGTATTTGCCATATTTATGTATTTGTTTATTGCTTACTAATAATGTTTGGATTAATGATTTATAACTGGTCACAAGCGACTGGGTGGTATTTGGCATATGCTTTTTCGCAGCATGTTGGAGTAATTTGCTATTTTTTAATTTCTATATACCGCCTGGCTCTACTTGTTAAAGACTTGTCGCAACGTGTAACACTAAAAGGTGTCTGGTAATAATTTGTGCTGCACTCCTGCTTGACTTTTGGCCTTGTCACCAACAAAATACTTTGTGCATTGGTTTTAAAGTGTTGTGATATTACCCATTAGAGAATATTAATGGTTTTCTGTATGTTTGGTTCTGATTTTTTAATTGGTTAAGATTGTGAACCATTATCCCATTGACTTGAGTTGACAGTGGTCACCTAATCATTGGCAGTTCAAGTTTAATGTTTAAAGGATATACCATTTCTACAGTATATTCCAAAGTATTTTGAACCGGCACGGGGAGACAGGAACGTATCGGGGTCAAGTTATATCACATGACCCTACAGTGAAGCCTATTCGCACAGTGTGCAAGCAGCCGGAGATAAAGCTGCTGGAGCGGTGAGAGGTAAGCAGGGGGCAGACGGGAGGGTCTATGTATGTATGTTTCTTTGTATATATGCATGTATGTAAACATGAATATGCATTCATTCATTTATGTAAGTATGGATGTGTAAGTGTGTGTGAGCATGGAAGTGTAAGTGTGTATGTGTGAGCATGAATGCTTAAGTGTGTATGAGCATGGAAGTATAAGTGTGTGTATGTGTGAGAGCATGGATGTGTAAGCGTGTGTTAGAATGAATGTGTAAGTGTGTGTGTGTGTGTGTGTGTGAGGGAATCTGTTAGTATGTATGAGTAGGTATGTGTAATTTGTGTACGTTTTTCCATATGTGTGCCAGAGTGTATGTTGGAACCCCAAACAATATACAGATAAGTTGTTTGGGGCAGTGATGGCACAGACAAGCTGTTTGAGGGCAATGATGGCACAGGCCAGCTGTTTGGGGCAAAGATGGCACAGATAAGCTGTTTGGGGCACTGACAAGCTAGACCAAAGATGGCAAAGACAGGCTATTGAGGGGTTAAGATGTCACTGATAAGCTGCTTGGGGCAAAGGTTGCAGGGCCCCAGGGCAATTTTTGCACAAGAGCCCAGTGGTCTCTAGTTAGGTCCCTGGCCCTAGCAATCTAATGTAAAAGCATAAGAAAAGCAATTGTATTTTTTGTGGGCATAGGATATAAAATTTTAAGTACTATAAAAGTGACATGATTCAAGCAAGCAATATAATGTAAGAAAGAATGTTTGCATTTCAGTTAAACATTCATATTTGGCCTTGTGCTGTGTTTTCTCTATATAATGGTTATCAAGCTTGCACATTCTATATTCATGCAGAAGAATATATCGCTCAACCCTGTAGACAAAAGAGATACATTTAGCACAGATGTTATTGTTTCATATTAGCCTTGTATTTTCCATTTATTTGGCCAAAATATTTCCAGTTTTAATTTAAACTTAATTTCCATTACCTAAGAAAAATGTATTGTGGTTATTGAAACATATCCCTTAACATCAAGACTGTGTGTGACAGGGGAAGATTCAGTGTGATTTTAATTGGAAATGTGCCTGCATAATTCAGTGAGGATCTTGTTTTTCAAACTATTGTTTATGTAAATGGCAGTGACAAACAAAATCAAAACCAAGTTGGAAATCAACATGACATTTGTGTTCCAATTGGATGCTTCTAAGCGTGCTTTGTGTTGAATCATTTTACCCTGACAATCATACATTCATCATGAATGCTTTAATGGTGCCCCTCTACTGCTCTCTGATATTCATCTATTACAAACGGTGAATGGGTGGTGAGGTCTATAACATACTGGCCTAGATTTAAAGGAGGTCTGAGACTGCAGCACATTTTTATTTTCTTACATGTTATAATATTTATGTCATTACTATATGGCACAATTAATACATACAGGATTATCATGTGTTTGAAGCCCTTATGAGACTTGATGTAATTTGGACTGCAGGACATGGCTGATGCACATCTTTATCTACAACTATCTTAAAAGCCTTTAGGTCAGACCAGCACATTTTGGGTGAAGACCTCCATGACAAGGGTCAACAGGGAGCTTTGGTGGTACACGGTGTGGGGGTAGCTCAAAATGTGAAACAAGGAGGTTTTATTGTTGCGCACTCCCTCTTGGGCTCAATCTTGGCACTCCCTCTTGGGCAAGGTCTCAGTATGTCTGGGACGGTTTCCTCCAGACTTGGTTGTTATGTTGTTGGAGTTTAAATAACTGTATTAATTTATGTTTACAAATGTGTGTGTATAATAAATAGTTTGGACATTAAAATCCACCAGTGCTTCTTCCTCATTGTTTGGGCAATGCAAAGTGGCACTTGATGCTTCCTGGCCTGCAAAGCTTATCTTAACCTTTTCCAATGACACAGTTCCTAATTAACTGGGCCTTTACCACAGGTCGATAGTGAGAGTTATTTTGAGGTATTTAGAGAATCTATAACTCGTCAGAATTGTGTTGCCACTTGACTCACAGTCCTGTTATTACTTTTAATAAATATAATTCCCTAGCTTTGCACTTCAATTGTATTTTAAGAATTGGAGCTACCACCCAACTCCAATATTTAAAAAAAAATGTTTCATAACACGCCGACTTTACTGTATAAATGTCAACTTTATATTATCACTTTTCTATACATATGAAAGAACCTTCTTGCATTACTACATGCATTACTGGAAGAGACCCTAAAGGCTTCCATTTAGGATAATAAATGGGAAACCACTGTCCAGATTTCTATATGTGTTTTAATTTATCTCACTGAAAAATCTTATAAGATCATGTTGTTACTGTACACCTGTCTTGAAGCTCCTAACAGCATATTCTCTCATGTCAAAAAAGATATGGTCATAGAGGGTTCTCTTTTGGAACTAGATCTTGAGGGTAGCTCAAGGGGCTTTTCAGGAACTGTTCACCCTAGACACATGGACATTTCTTCTTTCATGAAAATATGTTTTTGGCTACAATTTTCTTTGCTTGGAGGCTACAGCCAGACCTACCTGAAAAAAATATATACAAGCTGAAATGTGTACACTGAACATCTGTATCTACAATTTGGATGCCATGGATATCTCTTACATAATGTACTCTTAATAATCTTCTCTTAACCCAGTTTTTTTCCACTTTTTATTCTTTCTTCCTTATTTGTGTTACTTACTTAAAGTAAAAATACACTGCACGTACCATTTCCTTTGTAATCAAGTTCTTATTGTATACAGTAATGTTAATATGCATAAAACATTTTAAAAATACTT
>VKOC01000002.1:41448198-41471488 GCA_009364415.1 Spea multiplicata | reverse complement strand
ATATATACTTATCCACACATATATACACCAAACCACACATATATACTAATCCACACATATACCAATCCACACATATATACTAATCCACACATATATACTAATCCACACATACCAATCCACAGATTCCACACATATCAATCCACAGATTCCACACATACCAATCCACTCTCACTGTCACTCTTACTGAATGATTTCCTACCTTTCCTCTTTTCTTCTTTTCTACTTTTCTTCCTACAGCAGTCAGCTACTTTTCTTCCTCTTCGCTCCTCTTCTTCTGTCTTCTTCCGGGTCAGAGGGCACTGTGGGCGCGGCTTCAGTGCTGTGCGCCGGGATCTGACAACAAACCCCGGCGCACAGCAGCAGTTGCCGCGCGGATTGCAAGGGAGCAGTATCGGAGGTCTTTAACAGACCTCCTGCTCCCTTGAGTGATTTTAAGCCGGTTCAAGGGAACCGGCTTAAAATCACTCAAGGGAGCCGGAGGTCTGTTAAAGACCTCCGATACCGCTCCCTTGCGAGCCTGCTCCTCCAGCGGCGGACATTACTGTCCGTCTCTGGAGGGGTGCCGGCAAGTTGGCACCCCCCTGATGGGCGGCACCCGGTGCGGACCGCCCCCCCCGCTAGGTACGCTACTGCTGTGCGTGTCACCCCAAATGGCTACGCGAGTCAGCTGACCCAGACCTAATCAGCTGAGCCTCGTTGACTGGACTGAGCCTGCCTAATTCATCCTGCCCTGCCCTTCAGTCAGTGCCTTTGCATTAAAGTTAGTGGACCGTATTGCCCTGGCCCTGATCCTGACTTGCTGGTTGGCTTCCTGGCTTACTTCGTACCTGATCCTGCCTTGTGCCCTGTCCAGTGGGCTTCCTGCCTTGTGCCCTGTCCAGTGGGCTACCTGCCTTGTGCCCTGTCCAGTGGCTTCCTGCCTTCAGCCCTGCCCAGTGGGCTTCCTGTCATACGTACGTTTTCTTGCTAAGCGACTGTTTTAACCTGTATTTGCTTGTCCTGCCATAAAATACAATACATAGCATTTCCTTGATTTCTTCTTTGGTGTATTCCTTTGTGCCTGTCTGTCTTATCCTTCGGTTACCATGCATCGTCGTGTGCAGACAGAACCCCAGGTATCCCCTGCAATGAGGCTCCTACCCAACCTGATTACCCGGGCCCTGACAGGTGTGGAGCGACTAAACTCTCAGCCAATCAGCAGAGTTGATAAGTCATTACCAGGAAATATCAATGTGTATGCCTTTTCGGCTGGCCAGCGATTGTCTGCTTCAAGTAGCTAGTTAAAGGTGTGAAACTTTGGAAGCATTATGCTGGAGCTCTGGAGCTGCAACTTCTACTAAAGGTAAGTGATATACATACTGAAGGTTTAAAGTTTTTGTTTAGGTCCCTGTCTGAAACACTGGAATGTGCCCTCAAACTAACTTGATGCCTAGGTTACACATTCTAGAAGTGAACACTTTCTGATCATTAATTATTTTTTATAACGTCTGTATCATAACTTTATAACATATCTACTGTATGAGATATCCAAAGCTAGTTACACATTGGCAAAGCTATGAAAGGCCATTTAAAACCCTTACATTTGTGAATGTTGCTTTCTGAACTTGTCTTTTGTCTTTTAACGGCTAGAGATGGTCTTTGCTACATCAGAAGAGTTCAAGTATTGCAGAATGTCGGCAGTTTAGAAAGTAGTTTTATACGGGGACCCATTATCTTCTTTATCTTACAGTAGGAAAAAAGGAAAGAGAAAATTGTCCCCTATGTGCAGACATTATGTAAAGTAGGAAGCCATCAGAGACATTAAAGCTTCTATTAGTAATGTAGCCTAAGTCCTCTTCTCGATTGTTTTGAGAACCCAGCTGTCTGACAGTTTTATAAATAATGGGACTGAGCTTTTCAAAGTGCACATATAATGGGACTCTAACCAAGCTCAAGGTCAGGGCCACAAACTGAGTCTAGTTTCTTTCACTATACCATTCTGTTTCCTTCACTATACATTCTACATTTTACTTTGTGATTACTAGCCTTTATTAGAAGAATACTTGTTAGAAGAAAATTGTCTCAACAAAAAATCCTTAAAAGGTCAAACAGAACAATTTAGATAAAGAAAGAGAAAGAACAAACAAATGAAGAGGACTGAATACAACAAATCCAGAAAAATAAATGGGTTTAAAAAATAAAAAAAGTTTAACAGCAACCTTGGATTATACAACTGTTTTCCAAGTACCAATTAAGGATTTAAATGAATAATAGAGGAACCCTATGTAGGATTTTTTTGTAACTATTAAATAAATTATGTCAGAATTCATTTTATTGTTTTCAGTTATGTTGCATACAACAGGATCTTTAGGTATTTTCATTTTACAAAAATAAGAAACAAGTTTTTCTAAAATATATTTTCCTTACGATTAAATTATGCCTTGAAGAGGAACAGTCATACCACAACTCTTTTGCAACTGGTGCATAGCTAACCCCAAATGGCTAAAGTGCCAGGTTTGCACCATTTACATTGTAGCAGTCTTGGGTTTTTTGCTCCGGGGAGGCTGCCCATTGGTTCCTGAAATGTAAATACACACATGAAAGCTGGGTGTTTGCTTGAAAATGTGAAGGCTTTTAAATAAATAAAATAAATAATAAATAAATAAAATTAAAGTCCAATTTCTGCCTTCACATGGGGGGTAGCTTGATCTAGGGAAAAATGTTCCAGCCTGCCAAGACTATAAAGGCTTCATATATGTTTCAATGTTGAATTACTTGTTAGAGGAAGAAACACTTGATCCTCTGGCCCTAAAGTCGAGGCAGCTTGAAGCTCAATTGAGGTCTTAACCTGATCTTTCTGCAATTGTTCACCACAGGGCTTAGAGTGTTGTTATGTAGGAGATACATAGCTGGCCAACTATGCTGTTACAAATCTCCTATGTAGCTGGTACTCTAGAGACTAAAATGCATTGAAAAGTAGAAATTGAATGCAACTATTTGGTTGTATAACTTGGATTGCAATGCAATGTTCTTATCACCAAGTCTTTCTATTGCATTTTATCCATAAATGTGATTTTCCCCATTATGTATGCGCAGTCCATTTGAAGAAAACCTTGCAGCTTTATTGGATAACACTGGGCTGTCATTCGCCACAATACAGCATGTTGTACAAAACCTATTTTGTACAATTTATAGGTTGGTATCGTACAAATGTACATTTTTAGTCACCTAAATAACTACAGAATACCATTGGTTTCTTATGGTGGTGACACTGTAGTGTCTATTTTAATTCAAGCCTCATACAACTCGAAATTCCAAAGAAGAAGTGATCATGTATTTAAAATGTCAATGCACTTGAAATATTTACTTCCCCATTACCATACATTTTTTGATGGCATGCATTTCTCAAAATTAGCGTGTTTCACGTTGGAAAAAAAAGTGATGTAAATTTAACAGCCTTAAAAAAGCAGAGTTTGATAAATGTGTATTTAATGTCTCTGCTGGTTGCTAGGGTTTAGACCTTGGCGGTGGAATTACTGATCTTATAGAAGATATTTACAAGTAGGAAAGGGAGTTTAACCTTGTCATCCCTGGCAGCCATCACTTAGAGACTCCTTCTCCTAACTCAGATAGGGCAGGAAACATGCAAACTGAATTTGCCTTCCCATCTACTTCCCCTATGTGTCTGCCCTGCCCTACCAGGAAGAGAGCAGGTAGTCTTCCTACCTTGACACATATACTCAAAACTGCTTACGTTCCAAACCCCTGATTTGACTGCCGTCAGGACTGGAGTACAGGGTCACATAATGCTGCATTAGATGTTCCTGCTGGCCAACCTCAGCAGAAGCAGATTATGCATTAAAGCTCCAGGTGCCTCCAAAGCTCTAAGATTCTGAGGCACATGCCCAGTGCGCCTAATAGATAATCTTCTTCATTTTGGAGCAGTCATAAAAAGTAGTCAGATTAAAGAAATAGCACAATCATGAAAATCCTTACATGATTGCTCCGCTAAATATTTAAGGTCACAGGTTATATGACATTTCTCTCATTCCTCATTCTATTTCCATACTTACAAACTTAAAAATGCCAGTACATGCTGCATGCTAAAATGCTGACAACATCCAAGATCAACAACTAAAACATAAGCAGGTGAATAATTGTACACCAAAAAAACTTCAACAGTTTAAAAAATACTTTGTTATGCCAAATTGCAAAATATAAAATCTGTTTTGGGATCTTTTGAACTACTAATGTGAATTTTACTTATGATCAACTCAATAGTTAGATCTAAATTGGACCTGTGTACGTCACTAGTATATACAGTGTTAAAAGCTGAGCCTCGTCCAGTGAACATATGGCAAGTAAATCATCTAGAAAGTTATATAATTCCTAGTTGATATCTATTATCAAAGCTGTTCCTCTCCATCCTTTCTTGCATCAATACACTTCATCAAAGTCACAGGATGTAGTTTTTGATTAAATCTGACTAGGAAGGATTAACTTCCCAAATGTGAATATAACTGGCCATTTCCTCAATTTCATCAGAATATCTCCAGGATAACAGAGTAATACATCAAATCTGCTGATATTACAGGCTTAATGTGTAAAAAGGATTTTCTTACTTGATTTTGATCCTCAGTTATTGTAAAATGTATTTTTATTTCATACATGCAACCCTACCAGCACATCATTTGGATAATATAACTCATAAGTTCATAAAACCTCCATGATTATAAGCATAAGCATTGCAAGAAATTAAATATAGGTTGTATTCCCAGAGGAGAGACACACAAAAAATAAAATCGATATTTGTATATCCTATGTATACATATGTATAGGATAATAAACCTTTTTTATCCATGTAAAATAATATTAGTTTTCTAGTTTTTTTAGAACCTGACATCCATGTTGGGTGTGAAAAATAAAATCATGTCTCGGTAAAACATACGATACATAACTGGGTAGGGATACATACAAAGTTAAAACTATATAGTAAAAACAACACTTAATACCTAATTGAAAAGGATTAGAGTAAATCCTCAACAAAACACTGTAAAAATGTACTACAGATTACTTTTGAAAGATAAATAAGAAATAAATACATATTTACAAATTGGTCCCAGAGAAGATGTCTCCAGTCAGGATCAGTCATAAGAGCAACGACAGAGATACATGGGAGGCACAGTCAAGCGACTTTGCATGATTTGTCCAGTGGCCAGTCAGAGCCTTCAAGCTATATATATATTCAAGCTATATCCCTCAAGGATGAATTCATCTATCTAATACATTTATATTAAAATCAGCATGATAAAAAAAAAACATTTTTTTTATTAAACCCATGATAAATACTGTTAATTGTAAAAAAAAATATAATTTTTTTGTAATGTTATTTATCTTGATATTTTTACTTTACAAATCTTTCTTAAAACTATTTTTTATGGTGCATGTATTGAACATGTTAATGCTGATTTTATTATCTTTCAAAACTAATCTGCAGTAAAATTTTACAGTGTTTTAAAAATAAATGACAATTTGTTCTCCCATTATTTAGCTGTCAGTTTCATTTTATGTTTTCTAATTAATCAAGCGAGCGTGTAAGTATTTCCAGTTAAAATAAATAGTATAAATATATAGGGAAACCATGGGGTACATTTGATTTGTTTGTGTCATAACATTTTTAGTGATTTCCCTGCTAATAAATAAAATGTGTTGTACTTTCTAAATTGTTTGATTACTTTAATAACTGTTATAAGTATTATGTTTTTAGGAGAGGCAAGATAACCACATGTTTTCTGGGAAAAGAAAAAATGTTGGTGCGCTAAGCTAGTCTCAGGCTCAAATAATACAAATGTATAGTATGAGGCCTACCAAACAGTGTGAGCATTTATATTATGTTTATATATTTGTTGCCAACTTTATTAGGGTGAGAAGCGCAGACAGTATTTTGTTCTTTGTATACATTGTACAGCCAACACACTGTATTTGCAGCATGCTCACACTGTTTGGTAGGCCTCATACTATACATTTGTATTATTTGAGCCTGAGACTAGCTTAGCGCACCGACATTTTTTCTTTTCCCTGTTTGCACATATTTGAGGTTGTTGGCTCCTCATCAGTCTGGTTGCAGCTGGCTGTCCAGGGGTTAAATGGGAGGAGGTTTAATTGCACCTCCCCAACACATTAATAAGGTTTTGGTTGCGGTATAAACTGCTTTATGTGCCCACTATGTAGGAGGTGAGAGTATGTTCTCACCCTATTGAGAGTGCGCCTTGATGTGGCGGGTGAGTTTAATTATGCTTTGGCCAATTCATATAACCAAAACCTCTCATTTATATCATGTTTATATATTTGTTGCCAACTTTATTAGGGTGAGAAGCGCAGACAGTATTTTGTTCTTTTTAACCACGTTTTCTGCCTTTAGCAATCCATTACTTTTAGTGAAAACATATATACATACTCCCGTAATCATGATAATGTTAATGTTCTATTATATTCCTAAAAAATGAGTTTTACGCTGGGTGGTTGATATCTTTGAAAGCTTAAATGACAGAACTACAATAAATCTTTATTTCCCATCTCCTATACTGCATGTACCATTAGGGACTCTGAGGTTAGAAGACATAGCTCAATGGTCTGCTGTTAGTTTTTATTCATTTATATTTAAATAGGGAAGAATGTGAGTACCCATATTTAATATTATACAAATATTTTATTATTAAAGCCATACTACGCTATATGCACTCCAGATTATTATTAATATTATTAGTTATATATAGCGCCATCAAATTCTGTAGCTGTACAATGGGTAGACAGGACAAAACAAGTAGTATGTAACATTACAAATTGACTTACAGAGACAACAGGTGAGGAGGGCCCTGTTCTGATTTTTTGTGTATTATGTTTATTAAATGATCACATAGATCGACTGGTAGGAACAGCTATTTTGAGAATACATTTTGGACGGTTTTAACACAGCCATTTTTTCCTAGCCCTGCTGTCCTTTTCGAAACTTATACCACCTAACCTTGTAATTATATCCCTTAAATGTTAATACAGTTAAAGTATTTTTAAAATGTTTTATGCATATTAACATTACTGTATACAATAAGAACTTGATTACAAAGGAAATGGTACGTGCAGTGTATTTTTACTTTAAGTAAGTAACACAAATAAGGAAGAAAGAATAAAAAGTGGAAAAAAACTGGGTTAAGAGAAGATTATTAAGAGTACATTATGTAAGAGATATCCATGGCATCCAAATTGTAGATACAGATGTTCAGTGTACACATTTCAGCTTGTATATATTTTTTTCAGGTAGGTCTGGCTGTAGCCTCCAAGCAAAGAAAATTGTAGCCAAAAACATATTTTCATGAAAGAAGAAATGTCCATGTGTCTAGGGTGAACAGTTCCTGAAAAGCCCCTTGAGCTACCCTCAAGATCTAGTTCCAAAAGAGAACCCTCTATGACCATATCTTTTTTGACATGAGAGAATATGCTGTTAGGAGCTTCAAGACAGGTGTACAGTAACAACATGATCTTATAAGATTTTTCAGTGAGATAAATTAAAACACATATAGAAATCTGGACAGTGGTTTCCCATTTATTATCCTAAATGGAAGCCTTTAGGGTCTCTTCCAGTAATGCATGTAGTAATGCAAGAAGGTTCTTTCATATGTATAGAAAAGTGATAATATAAAGTTGACATTTATACAGTAAAGTCGGCGTGTTATGAAACATTTTTTTTTAAATATTGGAGTTGGGTGGTAGCTCCAATTCTTAAAATACAATTGAAGTGCAAAGCTAGGGAATTATATTTATTAAAAGTAATAACAGGACTGTGAGTCAAGTGGCAACACAATTCTGACGAGTTATAGATTCTCTAAATACCTCAAAATAACTCTCACTATCGACCTGTGGTAAAGGCCCAGTTAATTAGGAACTGTGTCATTGGAAAAGGTTAAGATAAGCTTTGCAGGCCAGGAAGCATCAAGTGCCACTTTGCATTGCCCAAACAATGAGGAAGAAGCACTGGTGGATTTTAATGTCCAAACTATTTATTATACACACACATTTGTAAACATAAATTAATACAGTTATTTAAACTCCAACAACATAACAACCAAGTCTGGAGGAAACCGTCCCAGACATACTGAGACCTTGCCCAAGAGGGAGTGCCAAGATTGAGCCCAAGAGGGAGTGCGCAACAATAAAACCTCCTTGTTTCACATTTTGAGCTACCCCCACACCGTGTACCACCAAAGCTCCCTGTTGACCCTTGTCATGGAGGTCTTCACCCAAAATGTGCTGGTCTGACCTAAAGGCTTTTAAGATAGTTGTAGATAAAGATGTGCATCAGCCATGTCCTGCAGTCCAAATTACATCAAGTCTCATAAGGGCTTCAAACACATGATAATCCTGTATGTATTAATTGTGCCATATAGTAATGACATAAATATTATAACATGTAAGAAAATAAAAATGTGCTGCAGTCTCAGACCTCCTTTAAATCTAGGCCAGTATGTTATAGACCTCACCACCCATTCACCGTTTGTAATAGATGAATATCAGAGAGCAGTAGAGGGGCACCATTAAAGCATTCATGATGAATGTATGATTGTCAGGGTAAAATGATTCAACACAAAGCACGCTTAGAAGCATCCAATTGGAACACAAATGTCATGTTGATTTCCAACTTGGTTTTGATTTTGTTTGTCACTGCCATTTACATAAACAATAGTTTGAAAAACAAGATCCTCACTGAATTATGCAGGCACATTTCCAATTAAAATCACACTGAATCTTCCCCTGTCACACACAGTCTTGATGTTAAGGGATATGTTTCAATAACCACAATACATTTTTCTTAGGTAATGGAAATTAAGTTTAAATTAAAACTGGAAATATTTTGGCCAAATAAATGGAAAATACAAGGCTAATATGAAACAATAACATCTGTGCTAAATGTATCTCTTTTGTCTACAGGGTTGAGCGATATATTCTTCTGCATGAATATAGAATGTGCAAGCTTGATAACCATTATATAGAGAAAACACAGCACAAGGCCAAATATGAATGTTTAACTGAAATGCAAACATTCTTTCTTACATTATATTGCTTGCTTGAATCATGTCACTTTTATAGTACTTAAAATTTTATATCCTATGCCCACAAAAAATACAATTGCTTTTCTTATGCTTTTACATTAGATTGCTAGGGCCAGGGACCTAACTAGAGACCACTGGGCTCTTGTGCAAAAATTGCCCTGGGGCCCTGCAACCTTTGCCCCAAGCAGCTTATCAGTGACATCTTAACCCCTCAATAGCCTGTCTTTGCCATCTTTGGTCTAGCTTGTCAGTGCCCCAAACAGCTTATCTGTGCCATCTTTGCCCCAAACAGCTGGCCTGTGCCATCATTGCCCTCAAACAGCTTGTCTGTGCCATCACTGCCCCAAACAACTTATCTGTATATTGTTTGGGGTTCCAACATACACTCTGGCACACATATGGAAAAACGTACACAAATTACACATACCTACTCATACATACTAACAGATTCCCTCACACACACACACACACACACACTTACACATTCATTCTAACACACGCTTACACATCCATGCTCTCACACATACACACACTTATACTTCCATGCTCATACACACTTAAGCATTCATGCTCACACATACACACTTACACTTCCATGCTCACACACACTTACACATCCATACTTACATAAATGAATGAATGCATATTCATGTTTACATACATGCATATATACAAAGAAACATACATACATAGACCCTCCCGTCTGCCCCCTGCTTACCTCTCACCGCTCCAGCAGCTTTATCTCCGGCTGCTTGCACACTGTGCGAATAGGCTTCACTGTAGGGTCATGTCATATAACTTGACCCCGATACGTTCCTGTCTCCCTGTGCCGGTTCAAAATACTTTGGAATATACTGTAGAAATGGTATATCCTTTAAACATTAAACTTGAACTGCCAATGATTAGGTGACCACTGTCAACTCAAGTCAATGGGATAATAGTTCACAATCTTAACCAATTAAAAAATCAGAACCAAACATACAGAAAACCATTAATATTCTCTAATGGGTAATATCACAACACTTTAAAACCAATGCACAAAGTATTTTGTTGGTGACAAGGCCAAAAGTCAAGCAGGAGTGCAGCACAAATTATTACCAGACACCTTTTAGTGTTACACGTTGCGACAAGTCTTTAACAAGTAGAGCCAGGCGGTATATAGAAATAAAAAAATAGCAAATTACTCCAACATGCTGCGAAAAAGCATATGCCAAATACCACCCAGTCGCTTGTGACCAGTTATAAATCATTAATCCAAACATTATTAGTAAGCAATAAACAAATACATAAATATGGCAAATACTGCAATGAGTATCATAGACAGAATATTAATTGATATTTCCTATGTTTTAAATATTTTTAACTAGAATACAGGAAGCTGCAGGACATTAATGGGTTGTAATGGGTTTACAAGGCTGATGTTGTTTAAGGGCAATGTCATGTAATGCGGTAGGCTGTGTTTTTCTGTTTGGTTTTATTTTTGGCCAGTATTTTAGTGACAGTCGTGATTTCTAATCTTTAGTTTACTGTATTATTTTGTATATATTGCAATTTACCGTGATTCAGTTTTTTCAAAAGAACCAATTATACACATTATGGATTATTCATAAAAGATTAAGCTGCCCAACATTTCAACTGGCCAAAGAGGGACCTTTGTACAGGATGTCATAAGAGATGTGGATAGGTGACTTTGTGATTTGTGGATGCAATCTGTTGCTGGAACAAATCCTGTGTGTTTAATACGGGTGCTGGACAAGTCCTATATGTGCAATATAGGTGCTGGGCAGTTTTATGGATGCAATCTGGGTGCTGGGGCAGGTCCTATATGTGCAATCTGGGAGCCAGGGTTGGCTTTTGGGGTCTGTAACCTGTGATCTATGCCTGCAATTTAGGGTTTCCATGAATTATTTATTTGATCCATACTTTCGATGCTGACTTTGCAGTTGCTTTATACCTTTGTTATGTTTCCATGTGTTAATTATTTATTTACAGTGTATCTGCAAAAATCGGATTTATACCTGTAATGTTGTGTTTTCGTGTGTTGTTTATTTCATCTATACCTGAACTACATAAGGAAAGAAAGGTGTAGCACAGTGATGGAGGGTACACAGAGGAGAGGCGATCACTAAATGAGCGGGCACCCAGAAAGCATCCTGCCACCTCCATGCTCCAGCTCCTCCATTTTATAACAGAGGAGGACTGAAGATGCAGGGTGGTGGATCATGTGTATGATGTACTCACATGACTCCCGCAGGATACTAGGATCGGAGCCAAGGTGCAACAAAATGAGGTGGCAAAAATCCTTGCATGAGGCCTCTATGGTCTGTTCCACCAATATTAGCTTTCAAAATATCGCCATTTTTCAAAGGTCATGCAAAGAGCAATTTCTTGCACGCTTCCATATGCCCGTTGTATTATAGTGTGTACAAATAGTAAATAATAATAGTATTTAGAGAAAATATCTGACATCCATATAATGTGTAATTGAGGTATTGGACTAGTACATTCTTGAATAACTCAATCACATGAATTCTGCTGAGCATAATCCTGTGCATAATACATTTTGGCATGTACTAATCTAAAATTTTGAAAGGGTTTGGAAAGCTAAACACCCATATGGTGTTTTTGTACCAAGTAAGGTAAATACCAGGTTGCCAGGTAATGGCATATGTGCATAATGTTCTCAAAACAGCATGTTTTTTACAGTTAGTTGTCTACTTTAAGGCTTTTCAATCAAAATCACAAAAGAAATCCATAAAAAAAAATGAAAAAACTGTACCAGCCATTTAGACATAGAATAATAATGATATAACAACTAGTCTACGTTAGTGGATTGTTCAGAGATCTATTATTATTTTATTCTGATTTGAAAGGAAAGCTATAACAGACATAATCGTCCATACATGTGGCAGACATTAGTTTTTAAGCTCTAGAAAGCTATTACACTGGGATTATGTACAGTTTTTTTTTTTTAAAAAGACCATTGGTAAAAATAACTCGTATGTTTTCTTGAAAGAACATATCAAAGACCCAATTAACAAGGTGTTGTGCTAAAGATGCTGTTCCGCTATGCTCTTGAAAATGATCAGGTATATCAATTTTAATATAATCACTTAAAAACAAACAAATAAAAAACAGGTGCACTTTTAACAAGACTTTTCAGTGTCTGTAGTGTCTGTGTGTCACATTTTACAGCATTAAACATTCAACTATACTTGAAATGCTGTCACAAGTGTTGCATTTAGAGTAGGTGAAAGAGAACTATTTAGCCCACATTGCCTGGTAAGAGATGACAAACTCTGTGCATTATCTTTAGAGGTTATGTAAAAAAAAAGAGATTTTGTAGCAAAGTATTACAAATGATCTTCTCGGTATAACTAATATAATGGGACAATCAGCAGGAACATTTCATTGGTTGCTACAAAGATGAAATAAATTATCAATAATTTTGGTAACATATAAATTGCATCTTAAGATGTATCTTAAAATCTAATACTACCCGTGTACTTTGAAGGTTTCTTAAAGCTCTTTTCACACTTTTCCTATATTTTATATTTATGGTTCACTGTATACGAGTAGACGCATAAATAATACATTCTCCTATATCTCATATTATTCCCATTAATCTTAATCATTCATAACACTTTTTATTATTAAACACAGAGTACAGCTACGCTTACATACTTTAGAACCTTGAATCATATGTTTCTAGAGAAACCAGGTCATAATGTAGCTTAATGTATTAAAGTGCTTGTTACAAATCCACACTTTGGTTCTTGAACATCTTTCTATTCATACTTAGAATGTTTGGCAAAAGAGTAGAAAATATTTGTCCCAAGAAATGTCCAAGTTTTGGTCTAACTATATACTGTATATATTACACTTTTGATTGGTTGTTATATGTATATATACCTTTGAGGTATATTTATTGTTCTATTGTCTTAAAAGAAAATGATAATAAAGATTATATTACACTTTTGAATTCGGATTTGTTCAATTTTCAGTTTTAAAGAAACTTGCTATTTTCTTCAATTCGTACAAATGTCAGTAAACTAAAAGGGACCCCAACAAAAAAAAATGAAGCAAAGAGCGCAGTATTTTTGATTGAATTGTATTATTTTTTTCAGTCATTTAGGAAGAAGTGGAGCTGTGCGAAACCAGACACTGAGAAAGTGTGTGAATGAGAGTGTAAGAAAGCATGAATGAAAGTATGAGAGAGCATAAGGGACTGTGAAAGAGCATGAGAGAGTGAATGTGGGTGAGCGACAATAAATTTAATTTCTGAATGTCAAAAGCCATCTGCCTACTTCCTGCTCACTAATAGTTAACTTGAGCTAGCCACCGAATGAAGCCAGTCACTCAGAAAGAGGGACAGACTCAAGTAAATAAATCTGTAAAGTTCTCAGATTTGCTACACTGATTGTTTTAATATATTGTGTGTAGGGCCACCAAATAGTCTTCCCTGCATTTAGTAATTAAAAAAAATAAAATATGGATTTTTATTTAATTATTATTAAACATGAACATATCTGCTAATAACTCTTCAACAATCTTTTGTTGTTTCACTATAATGCTGCTTCTAATTCAATAGTCCTAATTATTTTTATTAATTGTTTAATTTAAATTGAAATACGGGTCAATTCCCCACGGAGGTAATCATGAACGTTGATGCCTAATAACAGCATGAAGCAACATTAAACAACACACGACAAAAAAAATGACAAAATAAAGATGTTTAATTAAATGTGATTGGATTTTTTGAAGCAAAGTTCACCATTGATAGATAACATATTATTGCAAACCCAAATAATCTACTCTTACTCTAATCGTTATTTAAAACACAAAGTCATGTTAGTAGTCATTTATGTAACTGAAGAATTAGAATGGTAATTAGAGTTACACCAATACTTTATTATTTGGACCTGCTTTCAAATAAGGCATATTAGTATAAAATAATACATAAATATGTAAATCGAATCAGGCAAGCACTACCAAGCTCCAGTTAATGAGGACTGCCTACAAACCAAGTGCTTAGCCAAATATAATATTGATGCACAGTCATTTTATTACAATTAATAATGAAACATAATATTCCCACCCAAGTACCTCTTTTTAGAAACCATTTGTTCATTGGACATAAATATCTGCGTGACTAAGTGTATCCACAGCCCTAAACACAAATGTATTGCAGATACACAGTTGGCCAGAACGAGTTCCATGGGTACCAGCCTTAAAATAACCTAGAATATTATGCTGTGACTAGGTAAGAACTCATGCTGATGATTCTCAGTTGTGTGGGGAATGGTTCACTTCACACCCTTTTGGCTAAGATCAAGTGAGAGAGGGAAAGCTTGGTCCTTTAGCCTTAAGGTTGGGTAGCTTGGAGCCCCGAGGTTTCTCAGAGCCTCCAGCCAGGGGTTGTGCACATAATTTGGTGTTGAGTTAGCACACACTTTTTCTTTATTTTAATGCACATTAGTAAGTGCACTTTGGACCTTTCCATGTACTTTTTCATTTTGACATATGACTACCCCCTGCTTTTTAGGCTGAGTGTGCAGTACATGCAATTTTTTATCTTACCAGCCTAAAGGGATGGGGCTCCTTACGCATCACCTTTGTATATTGTAACCAGAGTTTAGCATAGCTAGCATATATATTCAACTTCCTGTAAGTTACATCTCCAGTATGAACGTCTTACTATCAAACTGCTTTGCAGGAAAAAAAATCACCCTTCATGAATTGCATAATAGTTCATGATTATTTCCTACCCAAAGACTTATTTCACATACAAAATAAGCCTGTACAGGACATTATTGACCACAGAAGGTTACCCTAAGGTAAATGAATTCCTAGATCACAGAGAAGTGGCCGGAAATTGTCCTTCTAATTGTTTAACTTAAAATATTTACAGTGCATTAAAATGCACCAGACGTGCAATCTGTTGCAGTGTCAGTATCATGTCTAATATGGAAAAATGACATTTTCATTAGCTTGCCAGAGTAATGCTTATTAAGTACCAGTCATGAATAATTTATGATGTACGCAATTGTATAATCTTGTGAAAAGACAATTTCGTTACAATTTTAAGCTGGCTGCTTTCATCCTGAGACAGCTAGAGGGTGGCTATATGAGCAGATTTTCACTTGAAATTTTAAAATACTCAATTTAGTTTCTTTTTGTGTAAACATGCATTCACAGTAATGGTCTCCCTCTTCTGTATCAGTCTAGCAGCACAGATCAACCAGTTGGACCATACCTCCCAAAATATGATTATAGTAGATGCAAATTCACAATCTTCATGTGCTTGAAAGTACAGCTGCTTCACATCATACAGATATAGCGAGGGCTGGGGGACACTTAAAACACAATAGAGAATTTACTTGGGATATTTTCCTAGATTATGCTGCAGTAGGACAGGTGGAGAGCGGCAGCACCAACCTCTTAATAAGCAAAGCAGAAACACCTCAACTTCCCCTACCTTGCCTCTTACAAATGAAATGAAATTAAGAAATTTAGTTAGAAAATATGTGCTACTTGATGATTAGCAAGGAATTGGATGAGAAATCTTCCATTGTTTTCTTTATATATATGATGGAACAGGTAGAGAGATCATAAAAGTATCAAGGAGTGTAGAAGACATTAGCCTTAAGAATTATGTGCCAAAAGGACAAAGACGAGAGAAATCTGCAGCCTTGGATATAGTGCAAGGTGGGAATATGCCCAGGAGGTAGATACCAAGCACATAGAAGAGACTATCTTAGAAATTTCTTGACACCCAAGGAACTGCCTTGATAACAGCTCTGCGAAAAAAGTGACTACGATAGCAATGATGTCAGTAAAGACATGAGGGACTGAGACAAACCCAAAGGGCAGAGCCTCATAGGCCTTTGTTATCATAAAAATACATACTCTTTTGTCTCTGGCAAGGAGGGAAAAGGACCAGACCCTCCTTCTGAAGGGTCATTACCTAAAGTCAGTTGGGGCTTTTTTTGCAAGGGATCCCAGGAATGCTTTTAAATCAGAAATCCTCTGGTTGGAAGAGATACAAACTCTTGGGCATATCCTAAAGAAATGATCTAAATGACCCCAAAATCTGACATTGTGGTCTCCCATTTTGGGAGACAAAAGTGGAGTTTTCTCTCTACAGACTGTGCACTTGGACACTTGTCGTAACTTGGACAGGTCTTCATTGTTGGGCTTGAACCCTTACCTACGCTCAAAGTAATAATGATAGGTTCTTTCTCTGGAAGAGTGCTTGTCCATTGTACACTGGGAAAGACAAAAGGAAGGTATCATCCAAGGAGAAACAGATCCACCTTTTGAAATACCTAAAGCTCCATAATGGAATCAGGGAAAGAAAAGAGTTTACGGATCCCCTGGAAGTATAAAGTGTCTTGTAATATGCCTTCTATTTGTTTCTGGATAATCTTAGAGTCTCAAGAACTATGTAGGGCTACTTGAATGAACCAGAGTGTATTTATGCGCAAGAAGTAAGCAGTATGACTAGATTGCTTCTCCTTGCCTAAATCTTACTCTGGAAGTGTGTTGGTGAACATGCAGAAACACAAACACAATATAACAGAAAACAAACACCTTCATCCTACGAAATAGATCCCAGCATTAACCCCTTAATGACAAAGCCTGTACATGTACGGGCTCAAAATGCATTGTTTTCAATGGGTTTAGGGACCGCCCATTGTCCTTAAGGGGTTAACCATCCTATATTACAGCAGCAAAACATTACATTTCATTACTTTTAATGATATCACAGAAAAGGGCTATGTTGTACCTTACCCTGCCAAAGTGCTCACAAATAGGCAACCCCAAAGCTCCCAGCAACCAAAAACAAAGAAACAAAATGCCACTAAAAATATGCAGTCTTTGTGAACACTAATATACATTACAAATAATAATTTAATAACAGGACAGCCCCTTACTGTATATGTGCATGACTCTAGAAGTAGAAACTGTGGACCATTATGTAACCTGTTCCCTAAATGTGTTTGTATTTGAGGAGGTTAGATAAACACTCAAGACAGTTATGCTTCATTTTTCAATATATGTAGCACCTATGAATACATCCCTACATGTGAAAAAAATGTTTCTTAATTACAATTACATTGCATCAAAAAAAATAATGCCAGACGTTATCCTGTTGATTTAACAAATTATGCAAAATATATCTTATTTCAATATCTGAGTTGCCAGACACCTTGCAATTAAAACATATAATAGTAACATTTCAAAATACTAAATGAAAGAGCATTTCACAACAATAGTGTTCATAAAATGTACCTTTACACCTGACTTCCTTTTAATCATTGCAAGATAATTAGTATGCTATTTAATTTCAGTGAGTTATATATATTGAAATGTACTCTGTGCCTTAACCTAATTGTATACCACATCAAAATGGACACAAACTGAATGAAACATTTAACAAAAGGCAGTGGTCATGTGGACAAATGAAATACACGGCTGAGAACAAAGAAAAAACACATTTCTTATTTATGTCAAATCAGACGTAGCGAATAAACAACTTAACTTCTCCTGGATAATAATCATGCTCATTTTGCTATGCATAATTACAGTCATTACTTCTTTTGTATTGCAGATACATAATGTTCACATATAAGCAACCCTTCGCTTTAAAGCTATATAGTACAACATTTATTTGTTATGTAATTGCAGTTGTTTTATGCTAGGTGATCATATCAGCCGTTGAAGTTCAAGAAGCCTATACATTTTAGATGACCAGCACATTAAAAGGTCTCCCCTGCAGTACTATGTAATGCGTAGGCCAACAGAAGGGAATCAAACACATCTTACATACTGCTAGGGTGTACTTAAAAATACAGAAATGCTGGGGAGAGGTCCTAGGGACGGTGGATCTGGGCCCCTGAAGTAGACCGGTAGATCTAGACCTGACCTGGAACTCTCTGGATTCGACCCGGAGTCTCCCGATGAAGCACTGCTTCCCAAGGTCTCTAAGTCACTTTCCTTTTCTCCTGGCCTGGAAGCCCCTCTCAAAGCCACTTCCCCAGAAGACGGATGGCTCCGGGTAGTCTATTCTGGGAAGTTCCCAAATTTGGATATTATGTTGTATACCAGTGCCCTAATGGCAGGAGGCATGCAGACCACTTGGGAAGTGACGTCTGTGACAGTAGGCTGGACTGGTTGTGCCACAGATGAGTTTTCAGCAGGCTCTTTTATGTTTAAAGATGACTCTGACATTTCCTGATAAACCTAATTGTAAACTTTTCCATTTAGATTGCCGAAAAAAATGTATCCTTTAAAATCAGAACAACTAATTCTGATTCAATCTCATAGCAAAAATATCATCAATTATAGCCTAAAATAAAGTCAAATTAATTATTTTAAATAATTCTTTGTTTGAGATATAGCATACCTCATTTCTGTTAGTTATAGCATTTTTATAAGCAAACATAAAATCGGTGAGCTGAACTAGTAAACTACATAAATGAAAAGTGGAAAAACTGCCACAATCTACTCATGACTTTTAGCTAAATTGGGATAACAAAGCAGGCCTACAGCCGAGGCTATAAATATAGTTGTATTCTTTTTTTTAATGAACTAAACACAATTGTTTCTGAATGTTGAGCTCAGGATTCAAGGAGATGATTATGCATTCTATTATTTTGATCATTTTCTAAACTCAACATGATACTAGACAGGAGCAAGCCTGTGTATATTTGTCTAGTACGGTTCATACATTTTTCATGTAATATTCTGCCATCTATGTTTGATCACTTTGATTATGTCACAGTACATTACAAAGGGTTATAATGAAAGAAGTCAAAAACATATACCAGTACACATCCTAAAAATGTGTGAAGCTAATTAAACATCAATGAAAGAACAAAAGATACACAATTCAGAACATCGCTAAAAATAGCTAAAAGAGCTTTAGCAAAAATATAACAAATAAATGGCCATTCTTGACACTGTGCATTATCATGCAATTGATAACATACATACAGAATACATAATGTATTATGTGGCCAATGATTCCGATAGCTGGAGATGTTGATCGGTAAGGAAACCATTTCATTCCTCCCTTTATAAAGTAAATGGAGAAATCAAAGTAGGAGAGACAGGATCTGATGAAGTTCCATAATCACAGAAGGCATCTAGCACTCTTCTGAGAATTCTCACAATTACAGAACAAATGTGAAGAGTGGATGGGAATTCACACTTCCTTAGAATATATTTATTCATATACATATTTATTGCTCGCAAGAAGGTGCAAGATTCCAATTATCTTCTTACATTTCTCCTACGTCTACTAAATGACTAGGCCTTTAAAACATTCAAGAAGTGTCACCCTACATTGATTGCCATTATCTGCCAGGATCAAATTAAAATCCTCACATTTAACATCCTAATAATTAACTTTCAAAGCCCTTAGCAATACTACGACTCCCCTCATTACTGCCTCGTAAGCCAAATCACTTTCCAAATCCTTCTCTCCTTTCCATTAATGACATCCCTTACCTCACCATTCTTCAGATTATTCTATGTTTCCAAGGGAGGGCTGGCACCATTCAGCAAATCCACACAGTGTCCCAGTAATATAATGTCCCAAACAACATCAGGAAGATGATATGCTAAGGGGGCACTATATTGGCCTATTCTACATACTTCCACGGTAACCGTATAGAAACCACATATGAGAGAACAACAGTGATCTAGTCTGTGGGCACATTGTGCCTTTAATCTTTGTTTCTCTGTTATTATGTGGAAAAAGGCTTCTGGTAGTAGTCCAAAATCTTAAAATCAGAGCTGCACGATTAAGCAATTAGCCCTACTGCCCCTTCGCCAGGCCCTCCTCCGTGATTTTGCCTCCAAAACCTCAGCATGGCTTCGCCATGTAATGTTCTACTTTGCTTCTACTCTGTCCTAACCTCTAAACATTTAATTATGCATCGTATCATGTCATTATGCATTATCCCATATTGACTGGCCTACAAATTCCTTGCTTAATGTATACTTTTTTTACACAGACCAATTAATCTTCCTTTTAACTGTAAAAAAATCTATAATATTGTCACTATAACACCAGTATATTTGCTGCATCTAAAACAAAGATTTTACACAACCTATTTCTCTATAGATGCGTTTTATATCTTTTTACATTCATAAAGCTATTTTAAGTAAGATATCAGCTCTAAAGCTAATTGAAATTACTGTGTATAGAAACAAAACAAAAATGTATTATATGTGGTCCAGAAAAGAATGACAAAAGAATAATAGAGGTCATATTTTTGGACACAATGCTGTGTTCTTAGCAAACATAACAAATGCATACATGTCTACCTTGGATAAACTCTGTTATTTAATGTAGTTGCAAAAACAAAAAGGGGAAACAATTCTTTGGAAAAGAAAAGTTTTTCCCTAAATATTTTTACTTTTGAAAATGCAGAACTGTTTAAAGTGTACAACAGAGAAAAGCAAAATGGTCTCTTGCAGAATTTTGAAGTTAACCCTCTATTTTATGACAGATTATATAGTACCATATTAAGTCAGCATGGATCCCATATTTATACCTAAAACCAAATATCTTAATTAATTCATTAAAAAAAATACTCAACAAGCACACAGCACATGATATGTACTAAAACACATAACATTTAGCTGTGGTACATCTTAGTTAACAAATCCCAAACTAAAATAACTATAGAAAGCTTGTTTTAAGACATGCTTGGTTGTTTGCATAGGAACAGAGAATATGGTGGCATTTTTAGTGGGTTTAAGACATACTACAGAGAAAAGGACTGTAGAGAACCCAACCCCCCTCAAACCCAGCCAATAAATGTATAAAACATCTTCCTCTCCCACCCTCACGAGACACAGGTGGAACAAATGTAGCCTGGGAATAAGAAAGGGGACCAAGTTAAAAAAGAGAGAGGAAACATGTTAAGGAACAAGGGGAAGGAAAGTGAAGAAGAGAAAGCGGAAAAAGAAGAGTCCCTGTGAACAGGTCAGGGAAAAGGATGGGTGGAGGACAGAACAATCACTCTTCTAGTCAGGTTTGAGCTAATAAAGTCCGACTATATTATCCAGGTTGCTGTTTAGGCTTCCATTCTGCCAGTGCAAGAGTGTATCGTCTCCTCCACGACCCTAACTTCTTCCACTTTCTTAATCCATTCGTTGTATGAAGGAGTTGAGTTTTTCTTCTAATGCAAGAGGAAATAATCCCGTGTTAAGTAGATGTCTAATAGAGGAACGTTTATTGTCTGCAATGGATAGAGTAGTGTTATGGAGGAGCATCACATTCAGGGTGAAGGGGGGCAATCGGCCACCTAACACAAAGTCTGATGGACTGATTACCAAAACACGGACATGTGTATGAAGTTGGACAATTCTTGTCTTCCAGGAAGAGAGGGCATATAAGGAAATATCTGCCGGAGCACAAGTTTATTATTTGTATTTGTAGTTTTATTTGCTAAGGGCTAACAGGTGTAATAATTGCTTTGCAGTTCACAGTACAGGTATGGGCCGCATAATGTCCATTTGGGCAATGTTTGACCCTATTTACATCTGTGCTCCCAAAGATTATAATATAGCTCAGAAATCCTGAATAGAGAACATGACATAGCGGACATAGATATTGTAATATGGTGTTCGCACAATGCCCAAATCACTTAACATCCTATAAAAGGGGAAGGTACAACATGGGCAGTTATGTAAGTATGGTGGTCTACGCACATTTTGATTAGGGTACAATAGGTATGAATAAACTAGGAAAGGAGTTCCCTGCCTCGTAAATATTGAAGTCAAATATCAAAAGGCCATAAAGTATTCTTTAAATATTTTTGCTATGATTAAATCTGTTATAATAATGATATACGTAAAAGGTATTGTTTATGTAAACTGTCAAAATTATTCGTCAGGGAAAGTTAATACATTTAACTACCATTGCAACATTTTTCCATGCAAGTGTCCTGTAGGGACTTCTAGAACCTTCCACATAAAAGAAACTTTTGAAGACAGGTTTTTGACAGATTTTTCCTTTCCATGATTATAAAGAAAAAGAAAAGACAACTTCTCCTGAGAGGTTCCTTGAAGTGAAAAGAAAAATATCTACATTTATAAATAAATAATAAAGTTCTTTAGCATGCCTAAGGGACTTGAATGCCATCTTTGACTAAAAAATGCATCAATAAGCGTTACAAGATATAAAAATATACAACAAAAACACAGTTGTTTTTCAAAAATGCATCTCATGGTAACTTATTATGAAGATGATGACGCCCTTTCCACAGTAACTAAATATGCTGTCTTTGAACACATAATTTAAGGAAATGTACATTAAACTAATGCATGCATGTATGCATACTAACATATATCTATACATGAATTACATTTTCCCCCAGTTATCAATGAAGCAAACAGGATCTTTTGCTTATCATCCCGCCAGAAGCAGCCTCTCTACTTTGCAAGTTCTTTGAATCTATTCTCTTCTAGAAACAGTTTAATACATATGGTAGCTGAGTGGTCCCTTTAAATTAAGTGCTGTCCCTTTTGCAAATATATGGGGAATACTGCAGAATTTGTATATACATTTATGATAAGATTATTTTTTTATATGTTAGCTGACTTATGTTACCCAATAAAGTTGCTACTGGTTGTATCTCAAAGATCCAAAAACAGTATAAAAAGCCATATAATACAGTGATTTACACTGATTTCTAGTTCTGAGCAACTGAAATGGTTAACAGAGTGACAGATGACACAGGTCATTCAGATATATTAAAATTTGACATTTAGTTGCCTGTATTTGAACAATAAAGAAAGCATTTGGAAAACTCCACTATAATCACATGTGAAAGTGTATATTTGACTGACGATCTTACCCTTCCCACTGAGGATGGAGTCTTTACCCCGAGATAAAATGGAGCATCAAGATATAAGCATACAATCGCGCTTATGTCTCAATAGCTACAAAAGCAGATAAAAGTAGATACATGGTAATCTAATGACATATACCATATTTGCTCGATTATAAGTCGACCCCCCCAAAATCTAAATATTAATTTAGGAAAAAAACAAAAAGCCTGAAAATAAGACTACCCTATAGGAAAAAAAGTTTTACTAGTAAATATTAATTCATGTAAACAATTTTTTATATTTAATAAAAACTATGATTGATAAAAATGCATTTCTTGTTTTTATTTGCCAACCTG
>VKOC01000002.1:41435249-41448098 GCA_009364415.1 Spea multiplicata | reverse complement strand
CACAAAAATCTACAAAAAATCATAATACACAGAATTACGATGAAGGCAAAATCAATAGAGCTATAAGTTTCAGAACAATGAACCGATTAGGCAGACAAACCATATTGAATGCGGAATTTGGGTATTTATTTAGTTTCTGAGTAGTCAGTGGTTTGCCTATTTCCCGGTGGGATAGGCGGTCAGAATATAGAAATACCTATTCACTTTTTTTTAGTGTAATTTTCTCTGTTCCGTAGCTGGCTAGTGATCAGTTCTTTTACCGTACCGAAGAAGGCAGATAAATAATACGGGCGGTAGTGTCGAAGCAGAAATAGATAAAACCGGGTAATCCAGAATGTTGTGCAAGGCAATGAGACAGGGAGCGGCCTTCTCTGAGCACCCGCTCAATGAGAACACTCTTATTTTCTTCCGGAGGATTCCAAATCTGGGCCAGCCGAAAGCACAGGGAACTCTAAACATCAATTACGGTTTGTTATGGCTGTTACTGGATGTGAGTCACCAGGAGCTAAGATCAACCTCACAAAAGCCGGGACAGCGTCTCACAAACATAGCCGGTGAGAGCGACCTTTGTACGTGCGTTCAAAGAGGAGAGAGCGGCCTGTGACCGGTCAACTGGCCGCACATTATAGTTTATGAAATGCACGTATAATAGAGAGCCTTTTCTCCAACTCCTCTGCCCAATATCTATATAGCCATCTTTTTGACACCTTAAAACATACTATGTGTATGGGCCGATGCTCCAACTCCGGTGCTGGACATTTAAGCCCCTGAATCCTCACAGCTAGGAAGACGGTGAAGGGGAGAGGTTGAGGTTGAGGAGTTCTGTTCCATTCCGTTCTGTTCTCAGGGCAAGAAGAAGTTTGCTTCAAAATCTGTGTTCCTGGGCCTTATTTCCCTAGAGGACCGTGCCTAGGATCTCAAAAAGTGGCATTTATGACCCTCAGCTGAAAGGGTTTTGTGACTATATGTATATTATTATTTTTTATATATATTTTACACTGTTAAGGTTGTCATTTATAAAGAGAAATTCTGATGCAAAGTGGTAAAAGTGGAGACTATTCCAGCTGATTACTGCGCTCATATATATTTTCAGAACCACAATCTTTCGGACATGTCCTCCACAGCCGCCTTTTCCACAGGAGACAAACAGATTTCGATAATAATGCGTTTTGGTGCACTTTCTATCAATTGGGCTATTCCAAGGGCCGGAGTTCTAAAAGTGTCACAGTTACATTTTAAGTATGTTTTATGGTTTATAGTTAATCTAATATATGACTGGTTTTGCAAGGACTGAGTGGTTAACCCGGCAGTGGTTTTTAAGAGGCTCTTTCGCTTACACAGAGCAATGTAAATAAACCACGGCAGATCTGTCACCTTATTCATTCCTTTTGGATATTTAATCACGTAAAAACTGCATACTTTTGAGGGTTCGTCGGTTTCTACGGCAACAAGTTATCAGGGCCTATTTTGTGTCACATGACGGTTAAAGATTCCCTGAAAATAACGGTCTATTCTTTACATGGACCTTGGAGTGAGGCGGTAAGCCGTATTATATTAGCTGTGGGCTCTTATTTCTCCGAGCCCTGTTATAATATAATAAGAGCGTGGAAAATTCCAGGAAATGGGAGATTACGCTAATCCAAACCCAAAGGTTTGAGTATATTGCCTCATGTGACGTTCCACGCAAACATGCGTAACGATGACACGTCTGTGACATAATGAAGCGTTGTATGGGTGATTTATCAGAGCTTATCATATGACAGCTGTGCACTCCCTTTACATTTTCATTGGGGGGGGGATTCCATATGCATTTGCCCCTTTCCCCACCCCCGCCAGCTAAATGCCCTGTATGTGTTGAGTAAACTGTCCCTTTAACATCGAACATGACGCTTTTATGACCGAGTTGCTAGCTTTGATCACAAATATCTGCTCAAATGTTGCAAATATCTTTTAACAAAATTTTTCGAGAACCGTCACTCTGATTGACAAGAAAGGGGAAAATCTGCGATGGAATCTAATGGGTTAATGTAGTAACCCGTCATTTTGATTTATTTATTTATTTTATCCTTTATTTTTAAATTTCCAAATACGGGATTGTTCGAGACTTCATTTAATGATGACAGCCTTTGCGGTTCATAAAAGAAAAGTATTTTTGAAATAATAAAAAAAAAAATCTATCAAGAAGACTAATTATTGAGATTTTGTGTTCTGATTGGAACCCCGCGCTCTATACTTTCTTTCAGAGAGCAGGTTATTGGCAGGCGTCCCAGTTTCTGTATTGTCGGAACGTGGATGCTGGAAAAGACGCCGTGTTTACACAAGACCTTTGCAGAGTTGTAGAACCGGGATTTAATTAGAACCAATCCCGTGGTGAAGACACTGAGTATATTTCGGGGTAAATTAAGCATGACTTGTTCTTGCAGGAAAGTCTGAAATACTAGACTTTGTTAGAACGGGTAACTGCTTGTCTCCCCGAGTCTCCAAAGACTGATAAAGCCAAAAAGAAAAATAGCACATTTCAGATTATAGCCAGTCCTGATTTTTAACGCCGTATACAACATATCAATCTTCCTTATTTTATTTAAAAATAAATATGCTTTTTTTCTCCTATTCTGCCCGATGTGGAACTGGTTATTGCATCACCTTTTAAAAGGATGCCTCTGCCTAAGATGTTTGACATCATAGAAGTTTCACGGAGAGGGTGGTGGATAAGTGGAGCAGCCTTTCAGCAGAAGTTGTAGAGGCTAATGCAGCGAGAGAATGTAAACATGCACAGGTGATTAAGGTCTTTACAACGGGGAAAATGATCACATTATATCTGCCGTCACATTCCACATTTCTATGGATTGGTAGGCTTATCTCCAGTGCTGGTTTGTGTAAGATTTGCAGGGGGTCATGAAGCCCCCCAAGCGCATGTTCAGAAAGCGTGATACAATAACCAGTTCCACATCGGGCAGAATAGGGGGAAAAAAACATTTATTTTTAAATAAAATAAACAAGATTGATATGTTGTATACAGTGTTAAAAATCAGGAATGGCTATAATCTGAAATGTGCTATTTTTCATTATTTAACCCCTTAAGGACAATGGGTTATCCTTAAACCCTTTAAGGACAATGCATTGTGAGCCTGTACATGTACGGGCTTTGTCGTGAAGGGGTTAAATTATCATCCGGGTAAAATAATTGTTTTTAACATTTGCGGGCATCTCTGAATTATTAATTATTATTTTTTATCGTGTTTATATGGTGCCATCATATCCCGCAGCGCTGTACAATCTATGCAATGATGACTATATCATTTGTTTTAAGTTAATGTACAGATAACCCAAACATACGGTTTTGGCCACTTATCCGTTTCGCAGATTCTTTTTAGAAGACGTCCGCTCGTTGCTGTCGTGGTCTGTTTATTTTTCTAGTTTATTAGGAAATATCTGTTTTTTTGACGTTTGAAGATTAATTTAGCAGCTGCAAGGCATGTGTTACTTCCGAGGAAAGACGGCCGTTAAACTGCTTAAAAACCTCTTTAGTTTTGTTATTTTTCTCTCAAATTGAAAACACCGCTTTCCCTCAAGTGAATCGTCACTTTTCCTTAATTCCGCATTTTACAAGTCATCGTGTGTCTGCGCATGCATATCAATGAACCCATTGGCCCTACGTGCTATGAGGCGGGTTAGCATGTGAACCTTAGCGAAGGATTAGCCGGCCGGCAGTGGGTTCATCGGTTTATCGGAGAAGGTTAGTGTCCCCTGTGCAGATATCAGCATCATTAGATTCATTTTATAAAACTACTTATAGCCATACTTGGGAACTCTTTGGCTTCGGCTACCCGGAGACCCCCCTTGCGGTATGCGGGTAGGAGGTTCTGCTGACATAGGTGGGCGGTCCTGCTGGCATTGGTGGGCGGTCCTGTCATTGGTGGGCGGTCCTGCTTACATCAGTGGGTGGTCCCACTGACGTTGCGGGACACACTCCATTTTTGGAGGGGAAGTTGGCGGGGAGCTTCCTCACGGTGACCCGAAGACACAGAGAAGCGGCGTTTCACCCGGAGAGTTCCCAAGAAGGGTTATAGCAGGGGCGTCCAACGTGCGGCCCTCCAGCTGCGGCAGGACCACATCTCCCATAATGCTCTTTCAGCTAAGGGGCTGGCTGAGGAGGATGGGAGATGTAGTCCTCCAGCAGCTGGAGGGCCGCAGGTTGGACGCCCCTGGGTTATAGTATGTGCTTTTATAAAATTCAATCAATTCTTCGCTCAAGCTTTTCAGATTGCGGAGGCCGGCAAATTCTTCTACCAACATCTAAACATACAAAAATGGCTCATCAATTTCACTGATAGCTTTAAAAAAAAAATTAAAAAAAATAAATAAAAGAAGCCGAAGAATAATATTTCAGTGATAATTTTCCCATTTTTTATGTTTAATGTCTTCCTGCATTAGCAACAATATATTGCGTGGATTTTCATTACACAGGGAAAAACAATATAATAAAGAACAATTCTGTTTAGAAAAGTTCTCCTTTCACCAAAAACAAACAATTTGATGTTCTTGCCGATTGGACCATTCCATTGGTTGCTATGGTAATAAGACCACTTTTAGCACTTTGCACCAAAACCACTCTTTATAAATAACCCCCATGTCCTGGTTTGTCTCTGTAGATTATAAGCTTGCCATGTCCCACATACAGTGTACAGCACCATGAAAATTATTGGTGTAAAATAAATAAAAAAACAACTAATAATATACAGTAAAAATAATTCATATAAAGCAAAAACCGAGGTCCCTCCCTATTTTTGGGTAGACACGCATGCTAGAGTCCTATGAAATTCATACTTGTTTTTGGTTAAAGACGCAGAATTGATGAATACAATAGGAGGCCGAGCCTTTTTATATCATAGAATGACTCCACCGATAAATGCTGATATACAGGGCCAGCCACTTCGGACGAGCCCCACCTTTGCTTGTTTTTGGGGTGTTTTGTTTGTATGTTAATTGAGTGTTAATTCGATAACACGTTGTGTATCAATACTGTCCCTGGCAGAAATTTTATTTAGAACAAATGTACCGTATTGGCTGGATTCTAGGCGGCACCCTTATAGTTTGGTGCTATTTTAAAGAAAAAATGATTTTTAAAGAAAAAATACACGAGTGGAATGGTAAAACAGTATTTTACGTAATAAACAGGAATACATTTTAACATTTTTGGTATCTGTTGTGCAGTTAGTCAGCATATGTTATATACAAACAGACATTTGGAAAACCAATAGGCATTTTAAGAATAATTATTCATAATGCACCTTACTTATAGATATGCCACTCTGCCCCCAGATATGCTTTATGCCCCCTATATATGCTTTATGCGCCCCCTAGATATGCCACTCTGCCCCCCAGATATTCCACTCAGCTCCCCTGATATGCTTTTTGCCCCCCCATGTATGCCACTCTTTCCCCCCGACTTACCGGCTGCCAGAGAGGAGGATACCTGTCCCCAGCAGCGCTGCGGGGATCTGGATCCTAACCCTGCTGCTTGCCCGCAACAGGGCTAAATGAAAAAACTTTCGGAACTGCATACGAACTGCGCATCCCCGCACTAAACCCCGAATATAGGCCGCGCCCTCACTTTAAAGACTTAAAATGGGGGGGGTGCGGCCTATAATCGGCGGGCCAATACGGTAAATAATGTTTCTAATTGAAGTTTGTTTTTTGTTTCATTTAAAAAGCTGGAGTTGCAGTATCAACAAAAACATGAGTCTTTTTCATATAAAACACAGTGGACAGTGCTGTGATTGTAAAGAAATACAAAAATTGGGATCAATATAAAATATTGTATGTTATTTAATATTTTATATATATATATATATATATATTTTATAATATTGTTATTATGGTTGTTTTTATTTCATTTTTTCTGGTATATATTTTTTTTATATTTATCCCTGATTATAAGAGTAGTATATAAATAAATGTTATGTTATGTTATGAGAATACAGTCCTTTTACAAGCTCTAGACTTTTCCGGGTGTTGCGACAAAGCATTTCTTTTATACTTTGACATTAGTTGATCTCCACTCCTTGTTGAATGAAGTCAGCATTTCTGTCAATAACAAAATCTGTGCACCGGGTGTCACATAGGATCTAAAGATTTCGCAAAGAACCTATAAAATAAGGTTTGGGCACTAATTAAGTTACAGTTATATTTATTACATTTAAAAAACAAACTGGTCTTTTGTGGTAATAGTTATTTTTCAGGCGTAGATAAGAACAAACCCGTGCGTAGGCATTTGTTTATAAACTATAGATAACTGAACGTATACATTTGTATCTCACAGTAGCTGTATATATAGAATTACACAGTTATGCTGACCTATTTACTGTTTTTAAGGGCAATGTCTTTGCTTTTACTTAAGTCATAAGTATGAGGAGAGGTCATGCAGACAGCAGAGAAGAACCATTTGGCCCACTCAGTCTGCTGTAAAGACTCGGACCTTAACCAGTTCTTGGTGTAACCTTAGATTCAGGATAGCCATACGCCTATCCCTTGCATGTTCAAGTTCCCACGTTAGTTAGCCTTTAACAACGTCTGCTGGGAGGCTGTTCTGTTTATCCACCATACTCCTAGTAAAGCAACCGTGAAGGCGCTTATCTCGGAAAGCCATGGAGGTCGTAGACGGCAAATCGTGACAATACACATTCCACACCTGAGCGCCTGATCTGCCTAACACCTCCCGTAAACCCTTTAAGCTGGTAATTGTCTCTGTTGACAATGTTTATTGCTGATTTATATACTTCTGTTTTATATGATCCTCTTGCTCCTGTAAAATCGGGCCCGTAATGGAGAAAGCATTTGTTTTGTTTCATTCTGTAGACTCATCCGCCCTTGTTGTAATTTAATAGGGCAGCGGCTTGATATGTTTCACGCTAGACAGATGTCTTTTGCATTCGTTCACGTGACAAACAGCATAATAGTTTATGCAGACTTTTTGACTTGAGTTCTGAAAGATCTCATTTGCAGTGAGAAAATGTTTGATTCACAGGGACTGGGTTTTAACAGCCTTACGTTTTATACCATTTCATCTACAGTCGATTAAAAATTGGTCACGCGATAGAGAATAGGAGCTTAAACTTGTTTCTTTTGTGTATTTCATGAAGAAAATAATGATTGCCACCATCGTCCATACCTTAACTGTTTTCTATTGAGTTTCTTTAAGTAACCTGGAGTCTTTAGTTGAAGGCAAAGATGGATTCCACCCAAAGAATCTTGTTCTATGTTGGTCCCAATAATAGGTATCAACTTTGACTGAAGACTCCATGTGTTTTTGGATCAATATAGATATATATAAATAAAAATTTATATATAAAGCTTCTCAGAATATTCATGATCATTACCTCTCATAAGCTATCTCTCCCTGTTGGTAAGTTTCTGATTGCTGTTGATTGTTTCAAACATCCATTATAGCGGTGGGATCAAGGAGGCAGGAGAGAACTTCTAGACAGGAATTGCGTTCACATTTGGCTAAATTATACTAAAGATCTCATCTGCCTTGTGCCATACAAAATGCCCATGTTAAAGAGTTAACTAGGCCATATCCTGCCATAAATGTTGTCTGGAGTCGTGGCCAGACCCTATCATAAAAGCAATGCGGCAGGAAGAGCATCTTCAAAGGATACCAGATGTCCTGTCCTGGGCGCCATACGCTCTTACAGGGGGCTTAGCACCTAGCATCTTCACAGTTGTGATTTGAGAAATATGGTTATTTGAGAAAGGTGACATGAAAATGTCCTGTGCGCTGACTGTCTAACCTTCAGAATTACATCAAACATGTCAGGAGGGAGTTTGTCAGGGCCTGAGATAAGAATAGGTCCCCTAGCTGTTAGGTAGGTAGAGAGTGTTTGGTATCTGTACGCTTCTAATAATATGGCACATGTGGTCACCATATCAGGCAGGACCTGGCAGCAAAGTGCCTGCGAAGCGGGCAGCTGCTGAACCAGAAGCTGACCGAAAGTATCAGCTGGAGCCTCTACTGTTTAAACAGTCTACTAAATATCTCCAAAATGTGTATAGATGTGCTAACAGACCCTACCTGGAACATTTTCCAATGCTGGAAAAAGACATTGACCTGGATGTAGTTTTTTAGGGGTTTTCAGAAAGTGTGGAGGCTGTCCCATCTGCCTAAGGAAGTATTTAACCCCGCGTCTGAAGGGCAAAGCCCTGGATGAGTTTGCTTCCCTAACGATGGAAATTGATCCGGGCAATAAGGCCACTGTGTTAAAAAGTTTTAACCTCATCCTTGAATTGTACAGGAAAAAAGGAGATGCAGCAAGCCACATCAGACAACTGTACCAAATATGCTGGACAACTTCAGACTGCTTTCCGGCAATGGAATGGGGACCTACCAGTTACTACATATGAGGCACTAGAGGATGATCTTGGAACAGAGAGTGGGTTCTAGATCGCAAGCTCAAGATGACATTTGAGATTACATCAACAATAGGGCACCTAGAGCCAAGCGAGTAACGGGTCATGGAAGGAACCAGCGTACCAGCCATTCCACAAAGCCAGCGTGCAAATTCACCTTGAAGGAAGCAAACTGAGCTGGGGCCACATCGGGCCAGGGGGATGCCGCCGGTGTATCCTGTGCCATCAGTTAGGGCTACATGTCCCAGCAGGAAGAAATCTTCACTGGAAACTGGGGGGGTAGAAATGGGGCCGGGGGACACTCAGCTGTCTTGTTTATTTCTAGGGTTTAGGGGAATGCAGATGAGAACCTACAAAGAGTAACTGTAGGTGACCATGGGACTCAGGGATACGGAGGCTGTCTGCACCTCTGTGCGACCCGACATGGTGAAATTGGAGGATCTTATCCCTGGAAAGGCAATGTCCCTCCAAGAAATTGGCGGTGTGCGCCTTGCAGTGCCAGTGGCACACATGTACCTCGATTAGGGTGTGGGTAAAGGTTTGCAGGAGGTAGAGATATCCGAGGATACTCCTGTTAAGGTTTTGCTGTGCAAGGATCTCGGTGGACTTGTTTGCCAGTGTGCACCAGAGGAGGACACCTGCTAACCTGGAGTCCTGGCCGTGACACCTTGAAGCCACATACCTCTAAAATGATTGCACGGAAACAGAAGCAATGTTGCTGTGAAAGTGATAATTCTCCTTTAATGCCTGAAGCACTTTAAAAACTATAGTTTTAGTGCATCTGCTATTATTTTGTTATTTCATAAGATCCTATTCCTAATTTAACAAAGGTGATACTCCAGGGCTCCCCAGCGACAAACATAATGAACTCTGTTTCAGCAGGAGCTCAGGCTTCCAGTTTTTCAGTGCGGTAGCGTCTGCCCTCCGTAGACTAAACATTATTTATATATAGATAGTTAATTCAATCCCTGAGTTCTTCCGAGTTGTAGCAGTGCTCACCTTTGTTTATAAGAAACATAACAACTGAAACGTGGAGCTTAATAAATAGTCATTTCAGATACAAATAACCAAAGAATACCATTGTAACACCTCCTGCACATTCATTTAAACGATCGGACAACTTAATGGATTCTGTCAGGTCAAAAATGAGTTTGCAGGGTTTCCTCATCTGCAAATGTCAAAATAATAATATCTCGGTATGTTTTATAGCGATGAATTCAATGGAACAAAGTACTCAGCACACATTTTCATTTTAGTAACCGACTAGGACTTTGACATTGTCTTTTTTTCATAATGGTTTTTTTTTTTTAGTTTTTCCATTAGCTTTTAAGACTTTTTTCAATACAAGGAAAAATAATCAATATTTTTGTATTCAGCAGGTGATCATCTGTTTCATTCTGGACGTTGTCTTATAAATCTCTTTATTTTTTTGCAATCTGATTTAAAAATGGGAGCCTGTGGTTATCTCTGAGTTTATCTTATTAATTTTTATTCTGGTTCCGTCGGGTAACAACATCAAAAATCAGATTTTAAACACAGGCTATTGTGACAAATAAATAACTGCATTACATTTTCATTTATTTCCTACTGGTCTTTCTGCCTGCAAATAATATATACGGAGGTTTTAGAAGACTAAATTTAAATGAATCCAGGAGTCTTAATGATTCTCACTGTGGATTCCGGTGTTATACTCCTGAGATAAAGAGCTAAGCCTTTCAATCTGTCCATGATTGGTTCTTTATTCTATTGTGTGTTAGAAAGTTAAGAAGATCAGAATTTCAAACTGTCTGCTTAACCTCTTCATTATATAACAATCAGACGTGGTAAATACAATAGATTTACGAAATGTGTTCCATTCAAATGTGTTCATTTCCTACGATCTATTCTTTGGAATCTTAGTTTCAGCCCAAGTAGAACGTTCCTGGACCTTATTACCTATTCCTTGTTTGGGCAGTCAAGGCTTGGGCTTGGAGTCAAGAAGGAATTTTTTCCCCCTGATGGCAGAATTCGAGGTAGCTTAATTAGGGGTCTTTTTGTCTTCTTTTGGATTAAGAATAGGAAGGTTAGGTAGAAGGGTTGAACTTGATGGACTTTTTTGAACCTTATGAACTATGTAACTATGTAAGTGAGAGAAAGAAAGCTAGGCCTTATGGCCGTAAGGTCAAATAGGCTCATGAAGCACAGGATGTGATTTGAAAGCCCCTTGGTATGATGGCACCAGGGTAGCTCCTCATGTTTATTTGGTGTGTTGGGCCACATTTCACTTACTTGGGAGTCTAGGAGCTCTTGAATCAACCAGATTTTTAGCTTCAGCCTTGTTATTTTCCCCACTCAAATATGCCGTGGTCTATAGCCGGTGGTGTGAAAGAAGAAACATTTTGTCATTTTCGCCAGTTTGGGGCACCTGTGGTTTTTGATTTCCATTGTATTGTTGAAAATGCCACAATGAAGCTGGGTCCCCCGAAGACTCGTTTTTTTTGGTGGTAGAGTTTATCCTTTTGGCCACTAACCCCTTGAAACTTAAGCGGATATCCTCTTGGTAGGCGACTCCAGAAGATCTGACCCTCCCTTGACATCAGTCTAGAATTGGGGACCTGGTATCCCTGAGACTTTAACACACTGGAGCAAATAGTCACTTTGTCTTTTTCACACCAATGGGGCTTCATTAAAAAACTTGGTGTAATATATGTAATACCAGCAAAGGGTTAGGACCTTACAAGGTCCTTTTGGCTCCCAAATCTCCATGAAGACTTAGTGATCCCTCTCCATGTAAGAATGGACCAAGAAAATCCAGTCCCTCTTTGGTTCTACCTTAGGGATATGTAAACCCAAAAAACAAAGATTTGGACTTCAAGCTTCGCAAAGTGGAAAATCACAGTCATTATATAGTCACGTTGTATAAAGCAAATTAAATTACTATGAATGTAAATCGTAGTCAAGAAAATATGCGATAGATCTTTATTTTTACATAATCTGTTAACTAAGTTGTGTCTGTTGCTTATTTTTCTTGGGAACACAGTTCAAAGTTCAAACGCTAAGTTCAAGGCATTCAACTGCGAGGTTCTTTGAAAGTATGTGGTCTCATTTGTGTTTACCTTAAATGTATTTGTTGATCTAGAATAAGGTAATAATAGTAATAATAATCATAATATCATTATATATTGTTCGTCAAAAAATTGTGAATTAAGTCTTTTCCGGCTAAAGCAACAAATATAGTTATTTTGAGTGGGGACTAAGTCTAATGCCTAGCTTGGCCTGGCCAATATGGGTGGAGGAGTGTGAGATAAACCGGCTAGGTCTTCTCTCACTTGGTATACCGGACCTTGTGATTGTTTGGATGCTTGGGAGGTCCTTCCTAATGTCGCAGTAGAGTCCAGCTCGGCTTAAGAAATCCTTGACAAGCCAAGCCCAGTGTCGCCCCTGGCTTAGCTTATACCTTCTTACTTCACGGTAGCAACATTGTGCTCATATCTCAAAACTACTTTTGCCGTTTTGTAGTATGACAAAATCATCCCGATCTTTTCAGCTACTTTCTGATGTTGGCCAGTATCGCCCACCCTAGCAAACCATGGAATCATTACGTTATTCCTCAAATGCATAACTTTATTTTTCTATTTTCCCCCTAATTTTCTGGACCCACATATTGCATTATTAACTTACTGTGTTACTCCCTACTAGGGATAGCTCAAATTATATATAGTATAAACTCACTTATTATATTAAAGTATATTATTATAAAAAATATTATTTTTACAAGTGGTTCAATATATGTGCAATTCTTTCCAATTAAAGGACCATTTATATATATCATGTTAAATATCAATGAGTACAACAGTAGAGTTGAGTGAATCTGATGGGTTTTTCTTGTCGGCTCCAAATAATAACCCAGGGAGCCACAGCAGAATTGGGATATACATTGTCCTGTGTCCTGTGGTATTGTGCATGTTTTTTTTGTATCCGTAGTCATTGGGCTACCTTAAAACTAGATGCTATTGAGGCTCCAAATTGAATTTCGATGGTACAAGCCCTTCTTACACTGCACAAAGAAATCATATTGTCCTATGCGTTATAAAGACAAGGAGACCGTTGATTGTGTACTCGCTAAGACTGATCTAAAGAAGATCAATTGAAAAAGTTGCCAACAATTACTTTAAAGAATAATCCAAACACATTCGACTTGCTAGGTCTTGTTCTATCTTTTTGCTCCTTTTAAGAAAGCGGTTGCAAGGTTAAAAAACAAACAAGAAAATGGTTTGCCACTTTTTTTGCAACCATTGTCTTTGTTTATTACCCAGCCTCGCAGAAATAATTGTTTTCTGCAAACATTGGGGAAAGAAAAGCAGTTTCATTTTCTTAGTACAAAACCAGGACAAAAAAAAAAGGTGTGTGCAATTGACCCCCACCGTTTTGAAAAAATAAAAATAAATTGGAATTTAACTC